>JARHVA010003392.1:1042500-1210000 GCA_037957365.1 Torreya grandis | reverse complement strand
AACTGGTCACTTAAACCTTACATAGTTAGATGCCACATAAAAGCCACTAGTAGCTAGAACTAATAATCTGATGACACATGGACCCCTTTAACCCATGGTAGTATCATCATCAAAGGAAACCTTGAAACTTAGTGAAGAGTGATCCAATCAAAGGATGACATGTGGCTAAGTGTCACAACAGTTAGGGCCATCAAGAGTTTCATACAAAAAATCCATGTGACAAGTTGAGCCAATGAGATCTTACCATTTGGTAGAATGGTAGGGGTATTAAGGCCACATCAGACTAAAAAAGGGGGTCGAGCCTTGAAACATCAAAAGGAGGAGCAAGCTAATCAAAATATGCCACTTTGTAGAATATTGTACAACTCACTCGAATGGCCCAATATTTGAAATAAAAAGCTAAAGTGCATGAAAAGGCACCAAGTGTTGAACACATGTCAAGTATGACACCTAAATGACATATAGATATCCAAAAAGTGTTGGTAGTTGGTATAAATTGAATGCTTATGGGGCTCATTTTGGTGGTTATAGATCCAAGTCACCTCGAGGGAAAACTCAAGCCTATGCTAAAAAGATGCATGGACAAACTGAGAGCATTGATTGGCTAATTCTAAATAGTCAATTTTCAAAGCCATTAGAACAAAACTGAAGAGCCACCTAGGCTTTAAGTCAAATTATATTAAAAATACTTTCCATTTATGACTTGTATCTTTCAGTTCAAAATCTAATAAAAATCTAGAGTTTAAAGCTTATTGTCTCGAGGCTTTGTATTTACCCTTATTATCTACTAGAGTACTCTAAAGTGTTCCATGATATGTTATAAAACTCATGTACACTTTATCTATTAAGTCAATCCATGATTTCATTAATCATATAATATAAAAACTATGGCCAAAGTAGGAACATTTAGAATCACCAAGATATAGTAGGTTTCATTCCTCTATTCAGATGGAATGAATGTCATCTTCTGGGGCACTAGTTTAAATTCCATTACATTAGCCATTGAAGACAAGCATTACAATGATTTATTATACAATGTGGAGAATAATGTGGACTAGGACAATGATGATGAGGAAGATCCCAGTGTTGTAAAAGAAAGGTCATACTTTTTGGTAATCAAATATGCAAGTTTCCACAAGGCTACATCTAATCTAGATGTCCTCCCTTATGTAAAATTAGTCTACCAAATGTTTATCTAATTTAGGTATGTAAAAATCATGATTAATTATTTTAATTCATGTAATGACATTGCTTTCATAACCAAGTTATCCTTTTAGGATTATTATGATTTTCCCAGACCTAAATTTTCTTACAATCAAAAAATTATTACCCAATGTCTCAAAACACACATCAGAGAATTTTTGAGAGGTTGGGTAGAAAAATAGTAGAGGTTTGTCTACAAATCCAAAATCAATCATATCCCCATCACCCAATTTAGGAAGTGGATAAGAATGGGGATGGATATGATGAATAGGTTGTATGGGGTTAAAGATACTAGCCATGTCGATAAGAAGTGGGTTTCACTTCTATCCATGATCATAGATGATGCCATGACTCCCCTTCTAGGAGGGATAATTTCCTACAACTTGATATCCTAGATTAGTAAGACCATGGATAACTAAGGAGATCATTTATATATGATGTCCTACTTGGTTTATACCATTTATGCTACTTTTAAATCCCCCTAATTTACCAATTGAGATCTAAACTAGAAATGGACCATGTTTCATGTCTTCTCAAAAGTGAGAATTTACAAATACAAGTATAAGATAAAAGCCATTACTAAGCCTTTTTACCCAATTGTATACAACACCATCCATGAGAGGAATATGCCTAGGATATTTGAATAAATCATGGAAACACTTAACACATTAGGAACCTACTAGTATTACCCTAATTATAATAGTAATAAGGGTGGTAGGAATTAAGACATCCCCCTTCAACTACCTACCACAATGCTATACAAGCTAGCCAAATAAGAGATTGCTTTCCAACTACTCACAAGGGTAGATGGATTGTGAAAGAATAAGAAAAAGGGACTAATCCATCCTTAATTAACCAACATTTACTAATTTAAAATTGATAAATATAACTCAATTATGGCTACTCTAAGCAAAGGTCCACCTTTGGTTTAGGAAAGGACACCAATAGGGAATGGGACCCTACACATTTAACATTCAAGTAATGCATCAATCATGGGGAAACTCTAAGCATTACATACCATCATGAACCTAAAAATGGAGACTAATTTGACATCAATGTAGCTAATGAAGCTAAAGTGAAATAAAGAATTAAGGCTATTAATATCTCGTAGGTAAAAGGGATACTAGATAATGCATAGTTTTTCTAAATTTTTTAACATTAGGATACCCAAGAAAGAGCATTATCATCTAAAATCCACACTATTAGTAATGAATATGAAAGGTTTACTAACCCAAAACTTAGTCATATAATACTAAAAACATTATTTCTCACTTTGGAAAAGGGAGGGGCTAATACAAGAAAGTATATTTGGTAGAATTCTACTTTAGGATCCCTAACTAGTAGCCCATCCCAAGTATAATTTTCTACTTTAGTACAGGAAAGACCACCAATGGGGGTAGTAGTTGCATCTACTTTGTAACCAATAAATTCAAAATCAAGGTTGCCTCCCTTACTTCCTACCAAGGAAGAACCAATTAAAATAGGTTAGGAGCATGCCTGTTTACCTCTTTCTTTCCTCTATAAGAAACCCTTAAGCATATTTGGTGAGATATTGACTCCAGACCATGTGAAAATCTAACCATATCATCTCCTCACTAGACCTATCATTAGGCCTTTTACCATGCCATTTCCCATTGTCTACGCTTTTGTCATATCCTCCACTTTTAAGATCTCGATAATGGCCAATTTTCCTCTAGTCATGCCCAATCCTATGCATAGACTTGGTCCACAACTACCCAATAAGAGGATTAATTTTTTCATCCCTCAAGTTTACTTTTTCATAACTATTGCTTTATCCAACACTAGTTCCCATTCACCTTTAGGATTGACACTTCCCTCATCTTCCCCAAGCTATGAATTTATGTTGGTCACATCCACAGTTACCTCCCACACATCTAATTTCTAAGGATTGACCCTAGCTCAACCATTGCATCCAACATCATAACCTATACTTGGCTATTTATAAAATTCATGGAATAAGTAGATGCAATTATTTACAATGGAGAACCCATATTTGGTCATAATGGACCCTCCCTAGGTCACACTTAATTTTGACAAAAAGGCTGGGGTAATGAAGAGGGTGACCAAGAGGAAGGTCAACCGTCTAGAGAAAATAATTATGAATGAGTCATATGAGACCTTATTTGAGCTTACTAAGATGAAGAGAGCCAAGCTGGGCTAGTAGCAACAATATGAGGAGGATCCCCTGTTAACTCTACAAGTATAGAATGATGTAATTATTAAATTGATTAGAGTACATCAGAAAGCAACTAACCTAGAGTAGAATCACATGGATACATTACCAAAATAAACTGTAATTAAGGTATAATGGGATTTGGGAAAGATTTTTGACATGTTAAATACCTTATCCTAATAGAAGGTAAAGGAAGATGAAATATACAAAATAAGATCCTCAAATAAAATTTGCATATGGGGCATATGACTATAATATAATAAAATTGGTGAAGTTGATTAGGATGAAGAATTTTGAGGACTTAAATTTTATTCCCTTGGAGGACTTGAGCATTACTCAGTCCTTTGTAATTGGTAAAAGGAAATATATAAACTAGTGGATTGATAAAATGAGGTCCTTGGGCCAGTATCTTACCCAATAATGTGATAGAGTCATCACTTTGCTGAAGGACACCAAGATCATGCACCTTAACAATAAGTATGGATTCATTATTATCAAGTATTCCTTCATGACCCAACTATAAAACTTCATCATAAATTTCAAGAAATAGGACATGGACAAAGGAGTAACATTCTGATAGGAGATGGTAGATTTGGCAGCCTCTATCAATTGGAAGATATAAAAGGTTATAGTAATAAATTAATTAGTAGGACTTATCCTAAGTAAATATGATTCAATGGAAGGTCTCATAATCAAGATACTAAAGGATCATATTATCAATATAAAATTGATTGATAATGACTATAAGAGGTGATCTTAATCATGGAGAGGGAAAATCAAAGTTGAAAAACAAACTATCATTGCAGGAGCCTCTATTTCCTCATCCTATATTGGGATATCTTCTTCTTAAAATATTAATATCACTCCTTATTCATCTCATATTAGTTCACATCCATCCATTTCCACACCAAGAGCTTGATTATCAACTACATCAGCTAGATCTCAGCCCAACACTTCAAGAATGAGATAGCCATTTGTTGGGATTTCTCCTAATAAGAATCATGTCATAATTCCCTTTAATTTCATTTTAAAATATTCCCCTATTTTAATAGTGAATATTATATAGCTTTAGGACATTAGGAACCAAGTTTACTAATAGGTGTCCCATATCTAGTTCTCTTGTAACTAGCTTAGGCATTCAATGGCCTATATATAGGGGTTTTCCCCCTTTATTATACTTTAGAATCGAATTTTGTGATATTAATGTAAAGATAAAGTAAAATTTCTGTAGTTTTTTTTCTATTTTCATTATTTCCATATGTTCTTGTTTATCAAATCTTTGATAACAATACATGATTTCATTTCTTCCATGGTTAAATTTGATAAGTGGTGTCCCAAGTGCATCTTGTTAGTTTGTGATTTTAGCTATGCTAGAAAAAAAAATTGAGTATGCTCTATTTTCTTTCTATTTTACAAATGAATGTACTAAAATCAATTTATTATAGATATCCATTTTAAATCATACTTTTCATACATATGCACTACCTTTACCCTATATTCCTCACTACACTTATGATATTTTGTGTTTAGCACTAGGATCTAATAGATGTTAGTTCATTTAAATTATTGTCAAAAAAAACTAAATGAGATCTATCAGTCTTCATTGTTGTAAATAAAACTTCCTTTTCTGCTCTACCCTACTTCCCATTTTGATTTTTTTAACATGAATGATTCTAAATTAAAACTCATTGTGAATATCCAATTGTTTGTTTAAAGGTTGGGCATAAATTGGAAAAATACAATATCAATTCTACATCATAACAATACAAATAAATTTTAGATAGATTCTGTTACTACTGAGTTCCTACTGTCCCTATAATAGGTTTTATTTGTAGACTAAAGGTGGTGGCCACATAATCATCTAGTATAACTAAACAAATCCCTAAGGTCATCTAATACCTAAACTACAAACTAAAAAATATATCATTTTGATGTTTGCATTATATCCTTGACATAGATATACATCAACAATAGGCGTTGTGGATAAATTAGATGTAAGAGTAGTTAGATCCACATAATTAGACTCAATAAATTAATCAACTATATCATTATCATTTAAGGGGATAGGCTTTAAGCCAAGGTGATAGTTATAGCTTGTATACTCTACTTCCTAGTGTTTATAGAATTGGTATAACTTTAGGTCTCTTGAAATAGTAGATTCCAACCTAAAATGGAGAAATTTGATACATTTATTGAGTAAAACATGTACTTCATGTATCCAAGGTCACATAAGGAGTAAATTATAGAATAGTTCCAAGTCAAGAAGGTGTCAAAGAGTATTATGGGTTAGAGGCCCAATAATAATAGGTAAACAAATGGTGCCCTAAGATTCATGTTCCTCATTATCATATGCTTTTATAGTGATAATATTTGGCTAAAGATATACTATTATGTGTCCTAAGTTTTTGACTAACTTCCAAGTTACAATATTTACCCCTAAATCATTATTCGTGAGGACTCTGATTACTTCTATATAAAGTGAGTTATTATGAAAAGTTTTGAGGGTTGTCATATCAGTTTGATCAAAATTAAGTTTTTGGTGTAGAGCCAAATGACTCACAAGTGTTTTAAATTTATCAAATGCAATGACACTTGGGACTTTATAATGACTCAAAAGCTCATTCCATATGTACTTATAAATAATTAATGTACATAGAATATCTAAAATATAAATTTGTGTTGGTGTATTTTGTAGTTGTTTTATAATATATTAAGGTTTGACATTAATAAGATCAATCATATTAGTTTTATGATGTGGAGGGCCTTGAATGGGATTTTTTAAATAAGAAGATATAGGACCTCGAATAGCAACCTTAGAGTGTTGAGTTGTGATTACACAACCTAGAGTTAGTAGGGGGATATTTTGATGAGAAGAAGGTGAGTAAAGACCTGTAATGATAACTCTTAGTTGTTGACTTGCATGAATACCAAGTCACACCAATGAAGGATTAATGAAACATGAGGGAGGAGGTCCCAAAATGGATGGTGTTGGATGTTGGGTACTATTAGTGGTTAACTTAGGGTTGATTTTAATGGTAGTTATATGACCACTAGTATTGTGGCCTACATCATTATTGTAGTCATAAAGGACATCATTGTAGTTAACTTGACTATAATGGGAATCATGACCTTGATTCGATGTTTTTTGCTATTGATTTTGCCTCTAATTTTGATTGTTAGGAGGCCTATTCTAGTTCTAATTATTAACTTGATGTTGATTATGGTTTTGACTATTGTTGGAGTTATGTTGTGGAAAATATTTTGATAAATACCCAAATTTTGATTAGACATAGTGGCCATATTATCTAATTATATTTCATGGATTGCAATAAAATATTAGATGAGATGGAAAATATGCATAGATCTATGAATAAAATGACCTTTAACTTGATGATAATCACAAAAGTCATTCTTCTTATACCATTCAAATTTAGGCTTGTTTTCTAGAAATGGTTTTGGTACTAGCTAAATGATCATGTTATTAGTAGATAGATTCTATAAAACCATATCAATGGGCTCTCCAAGATTACTAAAAACTCTATTATGATAATGACCTCTTATTGGATGGGGTCTTATCAAAGTGAGATGTTTATTAGGTGGTTTTTTTCTAAACAGGTGGTGGTTTTACATTTTGCACATGTTGGGATTCAATTACCCCATCTCCTACAACATTTATAGTCTAATTGAATGGTTTAGGCTTCTTTTTAATACTTTCTTGACCTTGTGTATGATATTTCATCTAAACCTTGTTTTTAACTTATTTCTAAGAGTAAATTTTGATTATACCTTTGTCAATAAGGGCTTATTTAATCTATATTCCCTTAGAAATAATTTATTCAAATGAATTGGTGCAATGAAGCTTGAAATTTTGAGCTATGTCATATTATAGATTGGTAATAAACATTATAGACAACTACTTGTCAGGGACATTATGTGTAACTCAAATAGCTAATACACACCACTATTTCAAATAGCTAGAAAATTTTCTCCTCCTCATTTTTTAGCTTGACATAAGTCAACCATAGTCAACTCATGTTAGACATTAAAATATAAGTCATACATGAATATTTTTGAAAATTCATAAATTTTATCAAAGGAATTGTTAGGTAGACTAAGGAACAATTCTATGACATGCCCAACCAAACTATAGGGAAATAAATGAAGTAGGTACACACTATTATACACAACCTCTTGACATGCAATGAAGAACTCTTTTAGATTCTCCTTTGGATCACCTTTCAATTTATATTTATCAAATTTATTCATCTCAAAATGATGTAGGAAAGGTACCTAAAGATATCTCATATCAAATGGACAAGACCATATGTCATCTATTTTAATTTTTTTATTCTAATTTCTTGATTGAATAGCTGAAACTACATCTTTGAATTTCTACAAAGATTGAAAATTGGGACTAAAGTGAGAGGAAGTGGGCACATTTTAGTAGGTATTATAAGTTACATTACTTTGGATCAAATAAATAGTTGGAATATAATAATTTAGAATCTATACATGATTGATTCTACTAATAATATTTACTCTTTGATTAAATTTGTACTAATGATAGGGGAGTTATTGTTAATAAGGCACTTGTTAAGTGTGGCATTGATTTGGAGGTAAATGAGGCTTGAATGGAGGAATGTTTTATTGGGTATTTAATGAAAATTTATGATATTAGATAGGAATATATTTTTTAATTTTAGGAATGTGTTGTGTAGGGGGAACCTAATGTTGGTTAAGTTTAACATGTTGTTGGCTCAAAGAGGTCCCTTATTGAATAAAAGTGGTAAATGGTTGACTAATATAAATATGCTATTGATTAATTTTTATTGTGTATTTTTTGACACTTATTGAAGTGGGAGATTAGTTACTACCTATTGAGGTGGGGTATTGGTCTCGACTTGTTGAAGTGGTGGATTGGTACTTGAAACTTGTCATTATGGACTAAACATGGTATCAACATGTTGCTATAAAGTACCTAAAATGTTGGAAGGAATGATTTGTTTATAATTTAGAGGAATGTTTTTTGTGTTTTAAAGATAAATTTATGTGGGTTATGTATCCCTTTTGAAACTATCCACCATATGTTGGAAATAATCCATGGGGAGATTTGAATCAAGATTAGTCACTAGATTTTTTTCGGATATAAGTGTGATAAACATATATACAACTAATGTATTTTTTTCAAATGGATCAGGATTAAACATGGGATAATTTAACAAATAAACTAGTTGTCCAATTGAAGGATTTATCTATATTAGTGATGTATTTTAAATATTAAATACAATAAGGGAGCTAGTGAGAGTAGTTAAATCCTATTTAGATTGTTGGATTTGAGAGGTAATAAGTTGGCTTTGAGAAGTCTAGTCAATGAGCTAACCCTTTCCATTGTTGTAAACTATAAGATATTGATCATAATATAGTAAAAAATTTTGATCTTAGTCATAAATGGAAAGATTATATAATAATGCAAGAGGTGTTTCTTTGGGCACTCTAATGAAATATGATGAATCTTCTATGGGAAATTCAAGGGGAATTTTGCACCAAATTCTAGTAATCTAACAATATGTTCATCCTTTTTTTGAACCATTATCATGTAAACCAATCATATTAGTATTCAACACTAGGTGGTGCATTTACAAGGTATATTGTATTAGGTATATGTTTCGTATCAAAAGGTACATGTGGAATTTATGGTTTATATTGTCCTTCTTCAATATGAGGTGGTTTGTCTAGAAGGTATGGGTTATGTTACTTAGGTTCAACATTAATGGAAATTTTGTAATGTATTGTTTATCTTCCTTATCCTCTACATAGTGGTCATAAATTTATGGGTTGTAAAATACCTATTAATTAAAGGAGGGGATATAGATATCCCAACTACTTGTATACTTTGACATGTCTAGGTTTATGATCTCCATTTTGAAAGAGGCTTGGATACTTACAACTCGTATTAACTTGGTATGTGGATTCACTTAGAATATAATTTGGTAATTTTTAAAGTAAATAATTTTATTTATGCTAAGGTAAATATCAGATTTGAATACACCAATCAAAAGGCATGCCAATGTAAACGGTTTCACCAAGCAAGGATATCGGGATCAAATGTGTTTTCAAAAGGTGCACACTAGTTTTAAGTGCAATGGTTTTGAATTAAAAAATTTAATGATTATCTTTTAGAAAAAATTGAATTCGTTCTTGAATTTAAAGGCTTTGATCTTGGAAACTTGACTTTATGAATCTTTGAAATTAGAGGGATTTGGAATTTTAAACGTGTGAAAATTTGGAACAAGTTGGTTAGAAATATTGAATCACAATTGAACTAGGCTTTGGCATTTGAATTATAAAAGGGGCTTACCTTAGTTTACTTCAAAATAGTTTAATTATAATTTGGGATTGGCCTTAAAATTGTAATTGGTTTGAATTTAAATAGAAGGTTGATTAGAATTGTAACTTGGTTTTGAACTTAGAACTAGGTTTGGAACAAATCAGACAACACAAAGGCACAATCTAGATAATAATTTGGAACTTTGGTCTTGAATTGGATTAAATTTATCAAATTGGATTATGTTAAGAATCTGATTTTGAAGTGGGAAACTAATGATGTGGTTTATACAAGAAAGGTAGGTATTTGGATAAATTTTGACATGTCACTTTTATTGACCTATAAATTTGATAGAGTAATGCCTTGTGTGTGTATAAAAATGGTTTGGATTTGGACTTGGTTTGTTTGATTTGATTTCAAGTATAAACAAAGTTTAAACTAAAAAAATATAGCAAAAAACACATGAGCATTATAAGGAATTTAAGATAATGATCAATGTTTGCATAACCATTAATTTGATCTTCAATATACTTGCCTTGAGAGAGGATTATAAAATTTAAAATTCTTTAAAGTAAATTTTTGAAATTCTCAGGTGTGTTTTCTTCCCCCCATTATCTCAAAAGGTTTGTATGAGTAAGGTAATATTTAGGGTCTATTAATTTTTCACCCTTAAATTAATGAATTGTATATGAAAAAATATTTTTTTTAAATTTTTACTTGGATTTCTAGATGGTTCTGATATACCTTTCAATACATGGGCACAAAAATACATCAATTAGATGTTGATATTTAATGGACCATTTTCCAAAGGATTTATTCCCATTGAGACCACTTTAATTTTAAGATTTGTAAGATTTTAATGAAGTACTACTAGAAAAATCAAGCTCTAATAAACCTTTTAACTAATATACCATTGACATAACCTTAATTTGTATAACTCATTCGATGATGGGGTTTTTTATGATGTTAGTATGTGTCTTTCTAGTCAACACACCCCTAGGACTTAGAGAAGGTGATGAAATTTAGCCCACATAGTCAAAAGAAAATAAGGGTCTAAGGCAAATAATAACCTTGTCTTTCTAGGTCACCTGAAATGGAATAACATAGACATAAATAACCCTTCAAGGCACTGAAGAAACAAGAATTAAAAAATTTTAAGAAAGGAAAGAACCTGGAAAATAAAAAAGCTTATCTTATAACCCAAATGAAAATGTGATTTTGTTTTAAGCCCAAATTTAAATGTGTAGAAAATAAATGTGTTTTGATTATAATCTAAAACCCACTTTTTTATCAAAGTCATAACATAAAAATGATTAGAAGTTTAAAAAATATGGTTTTGAGCTTCTTTGGAGATTGAAAATAAGTTTGTTTAAGTCTCAATTTTGTCATGGAATGATTTCATAGTTTCACAAAATAATTTTGCCACCTTGACCAATGAATTCACTATTTTAACATTAAACACAGAAAGATCAAAAACTAATTTTACTACTAATAAGGATGTTATTTGCTATGAATGATGATTTCACTAATGTTGACTCAAATTTTGTTAATGTTGACTCTGATTTTACTGATGTTGACTCTAATTTCACTGATGTTGACCTACATATAAAAATAGAAAGAATAGAAATTGATTTCATCACAACAAAAATGATTTTTCTAAATATTCCTATGATTTTGTTGTTCTACAAAATATAACTAGAACAAGAAAACAAAGACACATGGGTAGGAAAAATTGAAATTGAAGACTATTAAAAGAGAAAAGAAAATGCAAAAGCTAAGATAAATTTAAAAAGTGAGAATATGAAGACACAAAATATATTTTGCCAAAGTTAGTTTCAATTTTGCTAAAGTTAACCTACATATAAAATAAATACAAAGATATAAAATGATTTTATCACTACAAGAAATGATTTCACTAAATTTGGTTATGATTTTGTAGTTAGGTTCTACATATAAAATAAGATATAAAATGAATAAAATTATTTAGCTACTATAAACAATGATTTCTCTAAAGTTGGTTACAATTTCATAGTTATGACCTGCACACAGTAGAGTTAAGGAACATACAATGATTTTGTTTCTACTAAGGATATTTTTGTTGATAAGCTTGATAATTTCACTAATTAGGTTTTTGAATTTGATCTTATGCAATAATAATTTTTTTATTTTGAATGGGATACAAATTAATAGATTTTTTAATAAAAAAGATGAATTATCTTGATTTAAAGGTTGATTTTGGTAATTAGAAGAATGTAAATGGTATAGAAAATCTTGTGGGGTGTGTTGAGTCCCACCAAACATGACATTATGTAGATTAGAAATATAAAATAGGTTATTTCAATCATAAATGTATATAATAAAAATAATCTTAAGAACATAACATCTTAAGCCTAATCCCTAAGGTGAGATTTATGGAAAGAATTCAAGAAATGCAAATTAGATAATAAAAACTATGTTTATACCTTCCTTGGAGATTTTCTTGGAAACTGGTTTGAATATTTTGAGCTCATATTATAGGCTATACATCTTTATAAATTCTTGATTCCATGTGTGGGAAACCTCTCTCCTTTTATACACTTTATTTTTGGCTTAGCTTGGCATGATAATGTTGAAGCTCCTTGTATAATTCAATATATTAAGTTTGCATGAAGAAGGTTGTATATAATGGCTAGAGGTACTTGTATTTATATAATTTTGGAATTATTGTGAACCATTTATCTAAGATCAATATCAATGGTGGAGGATGAGTCTTTAAACTAATGTTTGCACACATGGAGTGTGTAAGGAATGTTGGAAGGAAAGTGCAATGATTGGTCCTTTTGGAGTGTGTCATAAGCCGTGTAAAAGAGGAGTGTGTAATAAGACCTATAATATATTTAAGAGATTATGTAAATTTCCATGTCATAATACACCTTTCTCACACTCCACTCTATTCTATTGGCTTTCCACTATGATATCACTATTATGAAATAATAAAGTACTTTTGATTTTAGGAAAAAAGATAATTCCAAATTCATGGAATTTTCCATTAGATGAATGATTTAGGATAATTAATAAAGGTGATTAATTAGAAATTATAAGAATGGTAATCTTTAAAATGTTCTTTTGTTAATCAAATATTCATTTAATTATCCTGTAATAATACTTTTAAAGTGTTAATTTGATTCGAGATGCATTAGATAAGATTAATGTTACAATATAATCCATTGAACTAATCAAGGATGTATCATTATGATTTTGAGTTAAAAATGGTATGTTTTCAAGTAAATAAGGTCTACTAGTGATTTCTAGTTAAATTTATATATGATTAAGGAAAGTTACCCTTTATTATGATTTAGACACAAAAATGATTAAAATCAAGTGTCTATACTTATGATTCATTTTAGAACATTTCAACCTCTTGGATAATTTAACCAGCTAAATTGACCCATTCTTGATGACTAACTCAACCAATTACCCTTTATTATCAACACATGGAATTGGTCATCACCTTCATAAATGAGGACTAATTCCTTGTGGTTGATTATTCAATAATTCATGAAATTCAAATAATTCTCAATTGTTCATCTCCCCATCCTCAAGCCTATAAATTGATGTGAAATCCTCCACCCAAATCATCCACCTTCAATCTAGCGAAGTGCCATCAAATTTTCATTATGAATCAAATCCATCTAAATAATTTGCATCCCAAAATTCTACCTTTTTATCTTTATCTTGGAAACAAGTTGAGCATTCACATTTAGCATTCAAGATCAGATCACTATTTGATCACAATGGAGAAGGTGATGAATACTTCATGTTTGTAAATATTTATTATATGTTTGCTACTTTATCTTTGAATTTAAGTTTAGTTTAGATTAGATTTCATCATCATATTTTTTAACTAAATTACATTCAAAAAAATTCATTTATATAGTTTCACATGTCCCAATCTTAGAAATAAGGATTACAAGGAGGTCATAAAGAAAAATAACTCTATAGATCATCCCTAAAATAAAACCTAACCTATAGTTGTAGTCTAGAGCTAGATCTATGAGCCAAGAGATCCTTGATTCTGACTGCAAACAATTGAAAATTGAAAAGTATCATACATGAAATTTATAAATACCTCTCCCTAAAATAAGTAAAATAATAATACTTGTCCTCTCATCATATAAGAACTCTGATGAAGAATGTATGGTAGCTATTATCATTCATAGGATGCATCAAACTAGTGATGACTTGATGGAGACTCTACCCATAACTTCTCATGAAGAAGAATTTAATGAGGAGGCTAAACCACGTAAAGTCCCTCTACTAGAAATGAACCTAGTTTGTAAATGAAAATCACCCATGAAGATAAAATATGAATGTAAATCCAATAATCATTTTGAATAAGAGGCACAAACCCTTCAAGTACTAACTTTAATTAAAGTTGAAGTATATTTACATATGCCACAATAATAAATGGGTTCCTTAAAATAACTCCTCCAATTGAGGGATAATATTTTCCTCTTATTGAAATAATAAATTAAGGAATAAATATTAAAATCTCTTGCATATAAGGAAAAAATTAAATAGTTGAATGAGGAATTAGATAGACTAAAAAGGAGGCATTGGTGTCTTCTCAAAAAAGAGCTTAAGTTAAAATCTTTAGAATATACTCTTATATAAAAGTAAATTTACATTGAAATGGTGGCACAAAATTTTCAAAATGCCATTGTTGTGTTTCATAAAGATATTACTTAGGCAAGAAAAAGAATTGATGATTTACAAAATGTAAAATAAACAACTATTATAACTCTAAAGAAAAAAGATACGATGGAGAAAAATGATATCTTTCCAAAATTAATAATGGAAAAGGGATTAAAATCATGGATAAACACATGTTATCTATTGATAAATGTGGAAGAAAAAAATAAAAACTTGAAGAAGGAAATCTAGACACTAAAGGAACAAAATGAGGTATTGGAGGATAGATTAACTACAACCTATCAAATTGGGGAGTTCTCCTTACACGTAGAAATCCTTCCCATTTATATGATATATTATTACCAAAATAGTTCCTCAAATGGTATTTATCTAGGATATCATGTAGGAAACACCATGAATTTAATGATGAAAAACAAATCATGAAGGCATATGTGACTAGGAATACTCACCTACATAATTTACTATGTGAATTATTTTTACATAAATTCATCCTTGGCCACATCACAAACTTCATGATCAATATTTTTTTGGAGAATATTAAACAAGAGTTTATAAGTTAATTATTTTAGATCCAAAAATCATGAGATCATAGGATGAAACAATTTCATGTTCAAGAGGCAAACGTAGGCCTTATGATGAGGCATGAGTATCTAGTTTCAGACCTTTTTTTTGTATTTTTAAAATAATAGTCTTAGATCTCTAAGATAAAATATAAAATTATTGAAAATTTGATAGAGTGCATATATGGTTTTATAATTTAAACAAAAATAACCTTCAATTGAGTCTTTTTAGCTTGTAGGAAAATAAGGGAAGGGTTTTTTGACTCCTTCAATAAAAAAGAAGTGATCTCCCAAAATAATATTAGGTGGGTACTAAGGAGGGCCAAAAACCTTTTAAAATAATAGGTCACTTGTAAAAGGAAAGAATTTGGATGAGATATAGACCTCATTTATTATTTTTACATGCCATTTCATGGCACATAGATGGGTAGTAAACCCTATAAAATTTTGAAATATGGAAGACAAAAATAGAATAAAATAAATGACATGCTGATATTGATAGTAATAGTTAGATAAATTCTATAAAGTACTATAATTTTAGTAGACTCATATAATCCCTAAATATTCAAAGAGAGATATGATGTGTAGGAGGACATACAAGGTCTCAAGTCATAGGGAGATGATGAGGCTAAAAATTATCTCATCTAAAGAAAAAAATTAACACTTTTTTATCCTCCATGAATTAATTTTGAACTGGATTTAGGTGTTATTTAGGAACTTTTAACTTGTTTAAGGTTAAATTTAGGTTATATATTTGAGTTGTTCTTTAAAATTTAATATGGTTTGGATTATCCCCTATATTCTAACATTTACTTTGAAAATAGATAATATATTTTTAAAAATAGGTCATATCATCCATTGAAGAATGAGTACTAAATTTTTGGAATAAAGATTCAACAAGAAGTTAAAATTTACAACATTTTGAGACACTCAAGTCTTGCTCTAGATAATTTTGAATCCAAAACTATCATAAAAGTTAGTACTAGAACAAGCATTAGACTATTTTAGCTAAGGATTTGTATGGTAATTTTGAATAAGACTTTTCTAGGTAGCTCCTAACTAATACACATCAGCTCTAAAATACATATAAAGATAGTTTTACATAACCATATGACATGTTAAAAGTTCTTAAGTAAAAAAATGGTAAAAGTACTCTATTTTTGGAAACTAAACAAGTTGCGTTGGAACTATATCAAGGAGATACAAGTGTTTGGTGATGGTAGTTGTAGATATTCAATAAAGGAGAATAAAATTTTGAATAATTGTCAAGAGAATATCTCATTTCTCCTTATTCCTTATAGCCTTGAACACCACCCTAGATTGAAAATTACTAAATAAAGGTGAAGGATTAATGGTAATTTAGGTCTGGATATAAATTTTTATGACTTTAAAATTATCATATAAATTTAGTACTATAACAAGCACTAGACTATTCTAACCAAGGATTTTTATGGGAATTTAGCACTAGACTATTCCATGTAGCTCATGACTAATCCACAATAGCTCCAAAATGATTATAAATATAGTTTTGTGTGACCATATGACATATCAATAGTTCATAAGTATGAAATCGTCAAAGTACTCTATTTTTGGAAAATAAACAAGTGGCATTAGAACTATATCAAGGAGATAAAAGCATTTGATTGTGAAAGTTACATATATTTAGGTAAAGAGAGTAAAATGTTGAAGAAATATTATGAGAGAATTTTCCTTGATCCATATTTCATACAATGTTGGACACCACCTTGAATTGACAATTAATAAATCAAAGTGAAGGATTAATGACACTTTAGGTCTAGCTCCAAACTATTTTGACTCTAAAATTATTATATAAGGTTAATACTAGCACACATTCAAGACTATTCCAGTGCATGATTTATATGTGAATTTGGTGTTGGACAATTCCATGTAGCTATTGACTATTACATAACATCTCCAAAATGTATTTAAAGATAGTTTTGTGATACCATATGACATGTAAATAGGTCATAAGTAAGAAATGGTCAAAGTACTTTATTTTATTAATGAATATTTTATTTCCATTAAACTATTATTAACCTATAGGAAGTATGAATATGTATGTTTCTATTTATTTAAATTAACTTAAAATTATTATGTATTTACCTTCTATTATTATTTTTCCTTCACTTGGTTAACATATGAGTACATGTTTTATTTACTTCCAAAGAATAAATTAATTTGGTTTAGTAGTTAAAATTTCATTTCCAAGTTGACTTTTTAATTCAAGAACTATAAAGAGAATATATCCTTTCTCACTATTGCATACAACCTTGATTGCCACCCTAGATTGATAACTACTAAATATACGTGCATGTTACAAGTCATACTAAGCTATAAAAAAACATGAGTCAAATGGGGAAGATGAATATAACACTATTATTTGTCCCATATCTTCAATATGAAATTAATTCTAAATCAAAATAAATAGTATTTTACCCTATGAGAGAACATCAAAATAAATCATATCTCTTATGGAAGAAAAAAATTTCCAAATTAAGATTTAGATCTTGAGAAAAATTAAATTACCTTAAAGCTAAGAAGCCACTCAAGAATGAGAAAAAAAATGCTCTAGGATGAAAAATAAGAATTAAAGGCCCATTTTAGAACTAAAATATTTTCTTCATGTAATATAAATAAAAAATATAGAGTTTTTAGAATACAATCTATGAGAATCCATTAAAATGATTATTAAATCTCAATGTGATGACATATTGGTCAATATTGATGCGTTTAATTTATCTTGTTTTAAAATAAAATAATTTGTAAATAAACTTAACACTATGATAATATAAATTTATGATGAATAAGTAGATGATAATGGATGACCATCACATAGAGAACTAAATAAAATATTTCTAATTTATCAAATAATTGTAGTGAATTAAATACACTACATCCTTAAGTTTACCAAAAATGAATCGAGATATATAACAAAAGGATGTCTTGAACTATGATATCTATAAAATATTACCTAATTTATTCATTACATCTATCCATTTGAATAAAAAGGTATATTTGATCTAGGATGTTAGGACTTAAAATTATAAAGTTGAACAATGACATCTAAAACAATGACATACCTTACATACAAGAATTTAAAACTAATTTCAAAGGGATAATTTAATTAAATATGAAATTTAATATATCTATAAAATACATTTAGGTGTTTAAATATAAGCAATGTGACGTACAATGAATGAATTTAATTTTTTTTTAAAAGGCTATAGCCCTAAGGGATCAATAATGAATTTAATCTACCATTGATTTTCCTAAGGGAAACAAAGAAGATGACCAAGAGAGAAGGAAATTTGAATAATTTGAATATGTATTTATTTTATGCATGTTTATTTTTGCATGAAAATGTTTTAGGTGTTATTTGCATGGGGATGTTAAAATTTTGTCCTGAATATTTTTGTAGTTATATATGGGATTATGGGATTTCACACATTATCAAATTCCATATAAATTTAACATAATTAACATTAATATTTACAATATAATTGACACAAAAGGTATGGACTAACCACTACATGTCCCTAATGTTAATAAAGTGCATGGTTTATTGTATACCTATTATCACTGTAGAGTGCACCCTGCTTGAAGTCGTGCAGAGCACACCCTCACTGCAATTGATACAATGGGAAATTATAAGAGTTTGGGTGACTCTATGATGAGAAGAACCTATATATAGGGTTGGTTCCCTTAAGATTTATCAATTAAATCTGATCTACTATAATTTTTTGGATGGAAAAGGAGAAGGAAACTAAAATGGGAAATCTTATCTAATGGGGTGATGCACCTAAATAATTGATATTATTTTAAAGCTATTTAAATTAAGGCACACATAAAAATCAAAATTAAGTCCTTAAATTTCCCCTAAACATTAGTATTTTAGATGAAGGATTGAGAGGATTTTGGATTGCAAAATTCTATTCCTATCTCTTTAAATGACCTGTAGAGGATGAGATTTTCATAGTAGGTATGGAAAGGACCTATAAAAAGTAGATATATATCTCACTTATTTTTTGGTACACAATAAAAAATATAATCTATTCTGATCCAAAAAAAATATATGCAAAAAATATTTTTTATTTGATAAATGGTGTCAACTACAATTTTTTTCCTGCCTTCAACAAATTTTTGAAAAATGGCTTCAAAAAGCCAATATATAAGTCTAAAACCTTAAATAAAGTCAAATTCACATGAAAAAGAGAATTATTAGTCTTATTTGAGTTAAATAAGACTAAAATACTTTTACAATATTAAATAAAGAATTTAAAATCTTCCAATTCTTCAAAAATTGCATGTTCTTCATTTTTGGCATAGAATTGAGAAGTGGTGGGCCCATGTTGACTTGTCAACCTTCCTTGCATGAAAATTATTCTATAAATTAGAATATAAATCCATATTTAAAGTGATATTAAGTTATTAAAATTATTTATCTTTCATGAAAAGCATGGGAGATGCATGAAACTAGTCAACCAAAGAGATTTGACCCTTAAGGACTAGTTAAATCAACTTGAGCTGAACTTTCATTAATAGAAGCTTATGGATTGAATTGATAATGATATATCCAATTAAAAAACATATATTAAAAGTGTTAAATCCAAAATTAATTCATTTGATATATTTTCAATGCCATTCTTTACTTTCTTGATTAACCAATTAGGTCAATCAGATCAATTAGACCTAATAGCCTATCTTATTGCATTTGGACTCCATTAAACCTATATTAATAAGACATGAAACCTGAAAAAAAATTACCTAAAAAATAATTATTCATCACAAAAATATTTTATTTTGATGATAAAAATCTCGCCATTCAGTCAACAGGGTTGACTAGGCCTATTTTGCTCTATTTTTCTACAGACTGGCCATTTTGATTAAGCTAGTTAGGAAATTTATGAGATGATTTCTGACCAAAATAAAATTTTAGGATAAATAAAAAGTCTTATTATTTTATCTCCATTGATTATATTTCATTGAAGTGTCTTGTACTTCATTTTACGTGATTTTTATATTAAAAACATGATTTCTACCCCCATCCATACATCTCCATGCATAAAATTGACATTTATGGAATTATATCTGAGTTTACTTGAAATTTGAAAATATTTAGAGTTTATTAAAGATGATTTTATGGCAATAAAATCAATTTTTTTTAAAAATGGGTTTTTGAAGGTTTAAGCAGGCTTTGGAACTGAATTTTCAAAATGATGGTTCATGAAGTACAGACCTCCAAATCCTATAATTTTTAAATTTATGTGTATAAAAATAACCCATATAATATACATAAAAATATTAGTTTCCTATTCAAAAGATATAAAAATTTACCACATGGAGAAATTTGCCTATGGAGTTTTGACTGCACTCTGAGCTGCTTACACTCTTAATAATTGTTCATAAATAAAAACCACTAAAATGGTCTCAAATTTTGATGAATTATAATTAAATATAATTAATAAAAATATAATAATATAATTCATCCAAAATCCATATGTGGTGAAAGATATGAGCATCTAAACAGGAGGCTAGGAAGGGTGTCTATAACCAAAAAATAAAAATTTCACCAAAATGAAAATAACTCTTAAAATTATTCTCAATTCCTAAAAACACCATCATGAGGTATGTACCATGTTATAAAAATACTTTTAAACCACATTTTTCTTGAAAAGTTAAAAAACCCCTTTTTGGCCTTTATGTTTGTTTGCTTACAAAAGCCTATATGAGCATGGTTTGCTTAAAATTTAGAGTTTTTACACTCTTTAAAGGTATTATTATGATATAAAATCATCATTCCATCCTTTTTAAACTTTTTTTTTGGACTTAGAAACTTATGTGACACTCCATAATGATGCCTACTCCAATGGTGATCTCTAATGGACATGCTAAGGACTATTACAAAACATAAAGTATATCCACTTTTTCAATGTACATAAAACTTTTTTATAATGTTATATAAATCATAATGACCCTATGTACAAAATTTGAGGTCTTGAAACCACCTGTAGCTCCCAAAATGTTCAATTTTCTCTCAAAATTTATCCCTGCGCATGGATTGTCTACATATTTGAACTTGACAATGCTATTTTGAAATGATAATGACCCATTTACAATCCATTTTTGACTAAAATTAATGATTATGCCACAATTCCTTTGTTTGACCTACTTTAAAAGTGTATGACCGGTTTTAGGAAAGTTTTGTATGATAGGAGTAGTAATTTGGCCTTGATAGGTCAAATTACTAACAATTTTGGTGAATTTTGGGGCTTGAACAGCTTGCTGGTCAAATAACTTAGAAACTTTAGCTAAAACTAAAAAACTTGGATATACAATAGAAATTGGAATATCTTTTGTGGGCAAAGACACAAACTAGATAACTGACACAAACAACAACAAACATGTGCATATGTGCAATTAGAAAAATGGACAACAACAATTGGAAAGGGAAAAAACAACAACTAAAAGCATATGCAGATATGCACTTAGATAAAACAACAAAAGGTAGTCTATTATATACAAACTAACCTCCACCTTGCTGGTCATCCTGGATCAAATGGAAAGTTATTTGATGCACTATGGAACTTTTAAACGTATTTGCTTCTTTTTCATAGCTCTCTTCTGCAAATAGGAGCACTTATATGTTCATATGTTCTAGATGATGCAGCTAGGTCTCCAACTTCCATTATTAGATGTTAGATTGAAGATATAGATCTAAGATCTAATCATCCTCCTTCCATATTCTTTTTTGTTGCATCAAGACTACTATCCCTACCTCATTCATATGTTAGTCATGATTTGATACATTCTCATTCAATAATTGTATTGGTAATTTAGCTATCATACTTGGATTTATGTCTTCATTTAAATCCATTTGAAGTGGTATTTTTTCAAAGTCTTTAGATTCTTAATAAGCATACAAATATGGCTGTAATATAACTTTAAATTTTTCTTGATGAACAATTACAATAGTACTCTTTACAAGACATTCATCAATCTCTACTTGGGGTGGAGATGGAGTATTATACTTTACACAAAAACTCTCCAAATCATCCCAAAAGGCTTATTCATCATGATCAATGGAAAAGACATAAAATTTATTAGTATTCTTACCATTTGAAACATGTTGATCACATATTTCTACCTTTTGGATGAAGTCAACTAAAATTTCTTGATCTGTTGCACTTATCCCATCTTTATCAAGAATATTCTCCATCTCAGCAATCACTCCATGTGAGTTATCTTCATGGCTACCTTTTGAAGAAATGTTTATTTGTACTTCATCTATCTTAGCTACTAACTCTTGAGAATCCTCCTAATTTTGCTCATGAGGCTGCTCTTCTTGGATCACCTTGACTTATCTTGCTGCACTTTTTCTTGAATGGTTTTCCATGAAGGAAAGGATTTAGGCTTCTAAGGAGGAAAGGATGAAGGCTGAATGATCTCTTGCTTAAATTCAGCATCTTGAATGATGCTTGATTGTTCCTCTTTCTTAATTAAATCCATTATTTGGTTCCAAGATGGGAAAGATAAAGGCTCTTTTTTTACCTTTTGATTTTGATTCTCCTCCTCTTTCCTTGTCTTCAGCTCCAACTCTCTGATCTACTTATCAATATTCTCATGGAATATCTTCTCTTTAAAGTGGTCAATTGTTTCAACAACAAATTATCCTATAATAATGTCTTCCTTTCTTTGAAAATTCTCTTCGATTGATCTCCAAGAAAGGAAGGTCTAAAAAATATATGAACTTGGAAAACTTAAAGGGGCTCTTGGAATGGTCTCTTGAGAAGGAATGGATAGCATATAAGAAGGTTATGATTAAACCTGATGTTCCTTGAGGCCTTTTAGTTTATCCTCAATACTTTCAATGTAACCACCTACATCCATCATCTTACCAATGAGATTTCCCCAATTTGCTCTCTCAATAGGTGCCCATTACTTTTTTATTTGTTGTAATGAATCTAAAATGATGAATCTAATGAGTATGGGTATATTGGCCATAATAGCTCTATGAGTACAGTGCTAGTGCATGTTTTTTAAGGATCACTAAAGTTTGTTTAAGTGTTAGTATGGATTGGATAGCTAAAAAATAGCCATGATTAGGTTGTCTAGATGGGTAGGATGGCTCATGATAGGGCTGGTAAGGGATAATACTATGATGGAATGGTTGTTCATAGGGAGGATCAAGGCAATACTCTTACATATATGACTAATGTAAATCCTCATACTCCAAATGAGGATCATAGTGTGGTTGGTCATATTGATCATAGTGAGGATTATATGGATCCATACTAAAACAAGCCATTTGAGACAATTAATAAGCCAAATAATGAAATTAATCAATATTGAAAAGATATCTGATGTTCAAAGCTAACTTTAAGTGCCTGAAAGTTGCACTGATTTTTTGAATGCCTCTAAAGGCTAGTGTGTTAAATGATGTCCCACCAAGCATGCCAAAAACTATTATCACTCTAGAGTGCACCCTGATTGAAGATTTCTAGATCACACCCTCACTCCAATTGATACAATGGGAACTTATAAGAGTTTGGGTGACTCTTTGATGAGAAGAACCTACAAAGAGGGTTGGTTTCCTTAAGATTTATCAATTACATCTGATCTATAATTTTTTGGATGGAAAGGAAAAGAAAACTGAAATAAGAAATAATATCTAATGGGGTGATGCACCTAAATGATTTGTATTATTTAAAATCTATTAAAATTAAGGAATCAATAGGAAGTTTGTAAATTTCCCCTAAACATTAGTATTTTAGATGAAGGATTGAGAGGCTTTTGGATTGCAAAATTATATTCCTATCTCTTCAAATGACCTGTAGAGGGTGAAATTTTTAGAGTAGGTGTGGAAAGGACCTAAAAATATGGGATATATATCTCACTTATATGCTAGTACACAATCAAAAATACACTCTATTTTGATCTAAAAAAACATATGCAAAAAATCTTTTTTATTTGATAAATGGTGTCAATTACAATTTCTTCACTACCTTCAACAACTTTTTGAAAAATGGCTTCAAAAAGCCAATATATAAGTATAAAACCTTAAATAAAGTAAAATTCACACGTAAAATAGAAGTATTAGTCTTATTTGAGTTAAAATAAGACTAAAATCCTTTTATAATATTAAATAAAGGCTTTAAAATCTTCTAATTCTTCAAAAATTGCATATTCTTCATTTTTGGCATAGAATTAAGAAGTGGTGGACCCATGTTGAATTATAAACCTTTATTTCATGAAAATCATGCCATAAATTAGAAGATAAATCCATCTTTAAATTTATTTTAAGTTATTTAAAGTCTTTATCTTGTATGAAAAGCATGGGAGATGTATGAAACTAGTCAAACTAGTCAACCAAAAGACCCTTAAGGACTAGTTAACTCAACTTGAGCTCAACTTGCATGAATTGAAACTTT
Source organism: Torreya grandis (assembly GCA_037957365.1). Taxonomy (NCBI): domain Eukaryota; kingdom Viridiplantae; phylum Streptophyta; class Pinopsida; order Cupressales; family Taxaceae; genus Torreya; species Torreya grandis. Next base: position 1,185,577 of record JARHVA010003392.1, on the reverse strand, counting down.
TGGATTGAATTGATAATGATATATCAACCTAAAAAACATATATTCCATGTGTTAACTCCAAAATTAATTCATTTTATAGATTTTCAATGACATTCTTTACTTGTTTGATTGACCAATTAGGCCAGTTAGGCCTAATAGCCTATCTTCTTTCATTTGGACTCTATTAAAACTATAACAATAAGCCATAAAACCTTAAAAACAAAAAATTTCACTTTAAAAACAATTATTCATCACAAAAACATTTTATTTTGATGAGAAAACACTCACCATTCAGTCAACATGGTTGACTAGGCCTATTTTGCTCTATTTTCCTATAGACTAGCCATTTTGATTGAGCTGATTGGGACACTTCTGAGATGATTTCTGACCAAAATAAAATTTTAGGATGAATAAAAATTCTTATTATTTTATATCCATTGATTATATTTCATTGAAATGTAATGTACTTCATTTTACATTTTTTTAATATAAAAAACATGATTTTTGCCCTCATCTGTACATCTCCATGCATAAAATTGACATTTATGGAATCCTCTCTAAGTTTACTTGAAATTTTAAAATATTTTAGGTTTATTCAAGATGATTTTATGGAAATAAAATCCAATTTTTGAAAAACTAGTTTTTTGAGGGTTTAGGTGGGCTTTGAAGCTGAATTTTCAAAATGATGGTTCATGAGGTACAGACCTCCAAATCCCAAAAAATTTTAATTTATGTGTATAAAAATAACCCTCCCCCAAAACATACATTAATATATTGGGTTTTCATTCAAAATATATAAAAATTTACCATGTGGATAAATCTGCATGTGGGGTTTTGACTGCATTCTGAGTTGCTTACACTCTTAATGATTGTTTATAAAGAAAAAAACTCAAATGGTCTCAATTTTTCATGAATTATAATTAAATATTAGTACTCAAAACATACTAATATAATTTATCCAAACTCCACACATGGTGAAAGATATGAGCATCTGAATAGGAGGCTAAGAAGGGTGTCTATAACTAAAGAAATGAAAATTTCACCAGAATGAAAATAAATCTTCACATTATTATTAATTCCTAAAAAAATCATCATTTAGTATATACCATGCTATAAAAATACTCTAAAATCAAATTTTTCTTTAAAAGTCAAAAAACCCCTTTTTGGCCTTTATGCATGTTTGCTTGCAAAATCCTATATGAGCATGGTTTGCTTAAAATTTAGAGTTTGACACTATTTAAAGGTCTGATTATGATATAAAAACATCATCTTATGGTTTTAAAACTTTTATCTATACTTAGAAAACTATGTGGCACTCCAGAATGATGTCTACTCCAATGGTGATCTCCAACGGACATGCTAAGCACTGTTACAAAATAGAAAGTATCTCCACTTGTCCAATGTCCATGATTTTTTTTAAAAAGGTTATACAAATCATAATGAACTTTTGTACAAAATTTGAGGTCTTAAAACTACCTGTAGCTCCCAGAATGTTTAATTTTCTATCAAAATTGATCCTTATGCATGGATTGTCTACATATTTGAATATAACAATGCTATTTTGAAATGATAATGACCCATTTACAATCCATTTTTGACCAAAATTAGTTATTTTTATGCCACATTTCTTTGGTTTGACCAACTTTAAAAGGCTATGACCAGTTTTAGGAAAGTTTTGTATGATAGGAGTAGTAATTTGGCCTTGATAGGTCAAATTACTAACAATACCCTAAGTGATGGTTGTCTTTATTTCAAGGTTTTAAATTTTATTTGCATGTGTCAAAATTTTATATGTGTACATACATTATTTTCACTTCAATAACAATTTTTTTAATGACATGATGTGTTGTTAAGTCTCCATATGGAATCTACATGATTCATAATGTTTTGTGACATAGTAAAATGTGGCATGAGTTCTCCACATATTAATGTATGTGTAATTATGGATGTGTTTTTAAATTTATAAAGTTTTGTGTAATTATCTATATGGTGGATGTGTATTAGTAATTAAATTATATGATTTTAAGATGCTTGTGTACTTGTCAATTATTGAACTAAATTAGGAATTATTCACATAATTTTTTTATTTATCAAGGGTGTAGACCATAGAAGAGGGTGTTCAAGCCACTTCCATATTTGGGAAACATGAGAAAAATTTTGGGTATGTGGGTATATCTATAATGGAAGTGAGCATCTAGATTTAAGGGTTATCTCCCTAAATGTATCTTAAAATGTTCACACCTACTCGACAAGTTGCTTATGGGGAAAAGAATTAGGAGTTACATGAAATGAACCTAATATAAGGGGGTGATACACCAAGATGTATTCCGTATGAACATCATACTTACATTCACTAAGAAACAAGGAACACAAACCAACTTTTGAGTCCAATGGATTCTAACATGAGTACTTAAATATGGAGGTGAGATGCATGAGAACTATCCAAGGTAAGTAAACCATAGGCTAGTATGTAGACACTGAGGCTCATTGTACACTTAAAAGATAGGCTCATACACTTGACAAAAATTCATATGACCTGTTAGAATTGGAACTCTTTCATAACATGAAAGGATAAAAGAAGAAAAGATAGAGAATAATCAATTTGCATCACCATACATCACTTACACACTTAGATAATTATTCAAGAATTGAGAGTTAGATTTGCATTAGTGTTCAAAGGTATAATATGACATCATTATATCAAGGATCCACCATACATGGAATGGAATTATTTACAAAGGCCCAAATGGCAGTTACTTATAGCATTTTAGAGAGAAGGGGAAAAAGAGAAGTCTAAAGGGGAATCAAAATGAGTCCAACTTCATTTGAACCATAATTACAATTGCTTCTGTAAATATGCTCATTCAAGCCTTTTGATTGATCCAAGTCATCTCAATTAGTTTCAACAGTTAATTATTAATTCACTGATGCTCTATATGGTTTCAATGATAGGATTGAGTAGTTCTAAGCTAAGTTTTGTGACTAATGTGGTTACAACAATAGGATCCATCTATTATAATTTATTCTTGTTACTAAACTGCTCCTGACTAGTTTTTTATGGCATGCAAAAGTGGAGAGAAGGGTCCTTTTCATTTAGTTGGTCCTAGAGATGAAACCATTGGAGTGTACATGTATGCCTTCATGGCATCCTTTGGAATGATAGCTCTTATTCCAACTAGATCATGCTCGAGCTCATCCCCATGCTTATAGGTCAACTATAGTCAGAAAACAAATCTCAAAATATTAGTTTTCCTATAGTCATTATATCAATGAGATCTATAGACCATATATATCCCTTCTTGATCTAAATAGGTCCAAAATAGACCCATTCTACCTTTGCTAGGATTGAGAATTCATATATGCATGGACTCTTCTTTAAAGAAAGTGAACATAGTCATAAAATGACACTACACCCTTGAATATTTCAACAAGAGGTCCATATTAAGCTTCAATGGCATCCCTATATGTTCTTGATCACTAAAATACATCATTATGTTCTTTTGATGGCATTGGATCGAGCTTTAATGGTGGCATGTTCCCTTTGAAAATCTTGCCCTAGTTCAACTTTGATCATGTATTTGATCTCCAAGAAGTACCTTAACTTCTTGACCTTTGATTTAATTGGTTATCAACCATGACTCAGATCATTGACTCATTAACCCATCTCACACCATTGATCCTACTCAATACGAATGATCACAATTCCTTAATCTACTTTTGACCTGTTAACTTTACCCAAGCTTGTGCCACATGTCAAACATGTGTTGGTTTCAATATCCCACTATTAAATTATCAACTTTAGCACTTGTACCACATGTTAAATTTGCATTGGTTTTAGGATCCCATTATCAATCTATCAGCTTTAGAACTTGTGCCGCATGATGACCTTTCAATTTCCTTGACCTCTTGACTCATCTTGCACCATCAAATCAATATGTATGATGCAACATAGATCATTAGATCTATTTGGACCTACTATTTGAAATCCAAAGGTTACTTCATGAGATCAAATTTGACATCTACGCTTATATCAAAATATGTTCACATGACCATCATTTACATTCACACAACCATAAAATTTAACCTCAGAAGGGTTATTTTTATTGAGCTTTATTTTGACATTTGTGAAAATGTTTAACTCTATTGGTTCAACTTTTAAGGTTCACAACTTGAGCCAAAATTCTCATGTAAACTTAAAATTTTTAAAGAATATTCTTGGCATGAATAAATATATATCTACACTCTTTTGGCTCATGGGGGATTCTTGAGTGAAGATAAAAAAAATGCACAAATGAGATGGCTCATTCATTCTTGTGTGACATCCTAGATGGCCTGGCCCTTTAGACTTGGCAAGCTGAAATTGAAAGGTTTAGATCTCAAGAAGAAGACTCATCAAGATATGAAACCTACAGATCATGATCTTGGCACTAAGGACATTGATTGTGCATGATGGTCATGCAAGGCTTTTTTAGCATATTTATAAATCACATAAGCAAGTTATTCCTTTTTGGTTTCTATGTGATATCCTAATGATAATCTATCTTCACAAGGCTTGCTCTTGAAATTTTACTTGATCTTTGAAAGATTGAATGAACTTCTTAAGTCCTATGCAGACCCTTTCCATGTTCTCAGATTGAATTGATCACCATGAATACCTACCACTTACATATATGATTCAAAAATGACCCCTAAGACACCAAATGGAATAAGGACTAAGCTTGACCATGACTAGAGCTATAATGGCATATGAAATAACATCAAATGAGCTAAAACATACCCTAGACATTATAAAAAGGCCCCTATATAAGATTTTTACTATAGGGGGTTGACCCATTTTGGCCAGATGTAAAAAATGGTCAACATCTTTGATGATTTCCCAAGGATGGTATGCTTGTTATGCCATGACTAGTTGCCTAATCCTATCCATTGGGCTATGAACCACATGTACATCAAGTTTGACATCCAAATTGCCTTAAACAATACATGAAACATAAGAAAAGATAAATAATAAGAAACACATAGGATAAGAAACATATATGTGCTTCATGAGCACTTATGGGACGTAACACACACAAGGAAGGAAACACACACCTAAATAAATTGACTCAAAAACTAACTAACCCGGGATGAGAACTTAACCTAGGATCAAATGGGAAGTTTGAAAACTCTCTTGATTTATGACATGAAGGAATTAATGAGGCATGTAGTCTTTTGATCCTTGATATTGATGCCTCCATCTTCTTCATGGTGTTTGCCAACTTCATTGGCATATGTTCAATGAGAACTAATCAGCTCCAAACAAGTTGACAATGGAATTTAACTTTAATTGCATCCAAATAGCCTCAAATTTCTCATATTATTCCTTATCTATGACCTCTAATGGTGGTTAAATAAGGATTTCCTTTTTGGTTTCCATAGTGTTCTCAATGAGGTTAGGTTTCTTCTCAACCACAAGTTCTTCAAACTCATCAAGGATCTTTGCTTAGTCCACCCAATCTTGGTCATTGTCCTCCATGGGAAAATCTTTTTTCACCTTCTCAAGTACTTGTCCCTCAACTTGGAAAATATTTTCAAGCTCTTGAAAGAGATTCATTTTTAGCTACTAATCATATTTATCTTCCATGGAAAACCTTTTTTCCAACTTATCATGTACTTGACTCTTAATGTGAAAATTTTAAGATATGACAGTCCTCTTAGCCTTTATTTTCTCCTTAAAAAATTATACTTGAGGTTTGGAATCATCAAGCTCTTATTCCTCAAGATCGAATACCTTTAGATATGTCTCAATACTAAGTTAGTCTTTTGACTATTTTTGAGGTGCAATAAGTTTTGCCTTGCCATCACTTTCCATGTCTACAATCTCTTAGACATGAGCATCATCAAAATGCTTTATGATAGCAGATTTTTTATCAACAGATTAGCCTTCATCCTTATGCTTGATGGAATACTTTTCAATATGATCATTAGTATCATTATCAACCTTGTCATTAGATATAGAATATCTTGGAGAAAAAAAGACTTACCCAACTTGCCAAACTCTTTGCATATGGCATTGAGATTTTACCATAGTTCCTCTTCATTCATAGCATGAGAATTTTCTCCATGCTTATTGATACAATCATCAACATGCTTGTTAGAGGAATTATAAAAATTAGATGTATACTTCTTGGGAGGAGGAGTAACCTTACTGAGCTAATCAAAGTCATGACATATGAAATTAGACTTTTACCACAAATCATTTTCACCCACTTCGTGAGTGTCTTCTTTAAGAGTTATTTCATCTATATTGGTCTCATGAGAATCTCTTAGGATTTAAAATTATTTAGGAGTGACTTGACCCTCTTATTTGATAGTACACTCCACTTCTTGCTTGAGATAGTCATCCACAACTTCATGATTAGACATAGAGTCTTCCTTAAATGCCTCTCTCTTCAAGTCTTGGCCACATTCTTCATGGATAACTGCAAAAGAGTCTTCAATTTGTTCTTCTTCTATATCAAACTCTATGATAGTAGTTGTGGTAGGATATTTAATGTGTTTTTTTTTAATCTAAGAAGGTATATTTACACTTGTGATCACCAAGGCGAGTCCATATAGTGATTTACTCCTCATAGTCACTCATGACATCTTCTTGGTCAGCTTTGGCTTGGATTTTCTCCCTTTCACTTGCTTCCCTCAAGATAGGCTCATGTGAAGGAGCTAGAATATGAGATGTAGTGGAAGGATGAGATGTGATGGGGAGATAATGAATTGGGGATGGAGTGTGGTGTGAAGGAGAAGGCTTATTAGTGGATCTAGGAAAGAGGAATTCATTAATAAGCTCATAGGGAAGTGATTTCTTGGGTTGGTTAGAAGAATAAGCATCTATATAAGTAGGAGTTACATCTTGCCAATAATTTTCTTGAAATTCTTCAACAACAACATGTTCATTTTTTATCTCATTATCCTCCCACATACTTATCCTATCTATTGAACATTGAAGTCACTTCTTTACCAAGTCCATTTGTTCTTTGATTTCACATTGAGTTCCTTCTAGCTCTTCAAATGTCCATAACTTCTACATGGAACCTTAAGTAGTACTTCTCAACCATTCCATGAAATGACAAGGGATCACATCATACTCATCATCCCATATACTCATTTCATTTTCATTATCTGGTAACTATGGTATAGATGCCAACAAGGACTTGATATAAGATGGAAAAAATTGAGGAGGAGGGTAATGATGGGGATCAATACCAACTCCATTTTCTTGAACTTTAATCTATAGGAACCTAAATCTTGCCTTGTAATACCTTTGTGTATAATCCATGTAAACATTTGATTCCTCATGGCATGACTCATAGGATTAATCTTGAGGTTTATAGGCATCATGGTATAGTTGATAGGGATCATATTGGGACTAATAAGAATGTATTTATTGATAGGAACCTATATCTTGCCTTGTAATACCTTTGTGTATAATCCATGTAAACATTTGATTCCTCATGGCATGACTCATAGGATTAATCTTGAGGTTTATAGGCATCATGGTATGGTTGATAGGGATCATATTGGGACTAATAAGGATGTATCTTGGTATCCTTCCTCATAGGGCTGTCCAATAACATGATGTATGTATGGGGGGTGGAATGGAGGATTATAGGGCTGCCATGGCTCATAGGATTGATAGCCATCTTGATAGGTTTGTTGGGGAGTATATTATGGTTCATAACAAGGTTAATAAGGAGTTCCATGGTAGGGATATTCACCATAGCCATTCATGTCAAACTCATGTATCAAATGAAATGTAAAAAATTGATCAAAACTTCAACTAAGATACCTAGACTACTTACAACTAGAAGTTATCACTTAGAGATTCCATTGTGATAGATTGCTTAATTCCAAAAGATGATTGAGGAAAGACACACCAATAATATTTCCACCCTTTTGGACTTGGTCTCATTGGGCATGCCATAAATGTTATCACCAAATCTTTCACCCTAGAAGAGGGTGTTTAAGCCTCTTCCAAATTTGGGAAATAAGGGAACACTTGTAGGTATGTGGGCATACCTATAATGTAAGTGAGCCTCTAGATTTAAGGGCTATCTCCTTGCATGTAACTTGAAATGTTCACACCTACTCGATGAGTTGATTATGGGGAAATTAATTAGGAGTTACATGAGATGAACCTAGTCTAAGGGGGTGATGCACCACTATGTCTTTCATATGACCATCATACTTTCATGCACTAAGAAACAAGCTACACAAACCAATTTCTTAGTCCTATGGATTCTAACATGATTACTTCAATATGGAGGAGAGATGTATGAGACCTATCCAAGGTAAGTGAACCACAGGCTAGTATGCAAACACTAAGTCTCATTTTATACTTAAAATATAGGCTCATACACTTGACAACACTTTATATGACTTGTTAGAATAGGACCTCTTACACAAACATGAAAGGATAAGGGAAGAAAGGATAGAGTTTAATCACTTTACATCACCATACATCACTTTCACACTTAGATAATTATTCAAGAACTAAGAATAAGATTTACATTAGTGTTCAAAGGTAGCATATGAAATCATTCTAGTAGGGATCTACCATACATGGAGTGGAATTGTGTACAAAGGCCAAAATGGTAGATACTTATAGAATTTTAGAGAGAAGGGGGAAAAGATAAGTCCAAAGGGGAATCAAAATGAGTCCAACTTCATTTGAACCATAGTTATAACTAATTCTACAAATATTCTCATTCAACCCTTTTGATTGATCTAGGTCATATCAAGTAGTTTCAATAGTTCATTATTACTTCACTAATTATCTATATGGTTAAAATGACAAGATCAAGTGGTTATGAGCAAAGTTTTGGCATTAATGTGGTTACAACAGTAAGATCCATCTATTAGAATTTTGTCTTGTTGCTAAATTGCTCCTGACTGGTTTGTCATGGCATGCAAAAGTTGAAAGATGGATCCCTTTCATGCAATTGGTCCTAGAGATGAAACCATTGGAGCCTACGTGTATGCCTTCATGGCATCCTTTTGAATGCTAGTGCTTGTTCCAAATGTATCATCCTCGAGCTTGTCCCCATATTCATTGGTCTACTATAATTGGAAAACCAATCTTAGACTATTGGTTCTCCTATAGTCATTATGTTGATGGGACTTATAGACCACATATATCCCTTCTTGATATAAATAGGTCTAAAATAGACCCATTTTACTTTTTTTGGGACCAAGAATTCACATACGCATGTACCCTTTAAAAAAAGTGAACACAGTCATAAAGTGACACTGCACCCTCGAATCTTTCAACCAAAGGTCCATATTAGGCCTAAATGGTGTCCTTATATGTTTTTGATCACCTGAATACTTCATTATGTTGTTTTCATGGCATTGGATTGATCTTTAATGGTGGCATGTGCCCTTTGAAAATATTGCCCTAGTTTGAACTTGATCATGTGTTTGATCTCTAAGAAGTCCCTTAACTTCTTAACCTTTAATTTTATTAGTTGTCAACCATGACTCAAATCATTGACTCATTAACCCATCTTGCACTATTGATCCTGATCGGTATGAATGATCACGAGTCATTGATCTACCTTTGACTTATCAAATCTACCCAAGCTTGTGCCATATGTCAAACACAGGATCTCACTGTTAAACCATCATTTTTAGTGCTTATACCACATGTCAAATGTATATTGGCTTTAGGATCCCATTATCAAACTATTAGCTTTAGATCTTGTACCATGTGTCAACCTCTTGAGCTCCTTGACCTTTTGACTCATCTTGCACCATAAAATCAAGAAGTACATTACAATATGAACCATTAGATCTACTAGGATCCATTATTTGAAATCTAATGGCTACTTCACAAGATCAAATTTGACATTTACACTCCCATAAAAATATTTTTACGTGACCATCATTGATGTTCACACAACCATAAAATTTAAGATCAAAAGTGTTTATTTTTCTTGATCTTTATTTTGATGTTAACATGAACATCTTAGTCTATTGGTTCAACTTTGAAGCTTCATAACTTGAGCCAAAAAGCTTGCACAAACTTGAAACTTTTAGAACATGTTCTTGACATGAAGAAATACATAGAACCATAATCATTTGGCTCATGAGTTATTATTGAGTGAAGATTAAAAAATTCATAAATGATCTGGTTCATTATTCTTATGTGACATCCTAGATGGCTTGTCCCTTTAGACTTGACAAATTGAACTTGGAAGGCTTAGATCTTGAATAGAAGACTCATCAAGATATGAAACCTACAGATCATGATCTTGGCACTAAAGACATTTATTTTACATGGTCTGATGTTCATGTGAGGTTTTTTTAGCATATCTATAAATTGCCCAAGCAATTTGTTTCATTCTAGTTTCCATGTGACATCTTGATGATAGTCTAGCTTCACAAGGCTTGCTCCTAAACTTTTAATTTAGCTTTGAAAGCTTGAATGAACTTATTAAGGCCTATGTAGACCCTTTCCATGATCCTATCTTGTATTGATCACCATGAAGACCTACCACTTGCATATATGATTCAAAAATGACCCCTAAGACACCAAATGGAATAAAGACTAAACTAGACCATGACCAGAGCTAGAATGGCATATGAAATGACATCAAATGAGCTACAAAATACCCTATGATATTATAATAAGGCCCCTATACAAGATTTTGACTATAGGGGGTTGACCCATTTTGGACTAAGGCAGAAAATGGTCAATATACCCTTCTCATTTCTCCCTCTAATTATAATAATATTTCCCCTCAATTATTTTTTTTACATTTTCAACTCCTTGTATATAAGAGACTTTAATGGCCTATATCAATATCTTTGAACATCAAAACAAAATAAGAATAAATAACATTATCACTTTTTTGTCTCATAATGTCTCTTGGTTTCTTTATCCTATGTTCTTGGTCTAGTTTAAATTTCCATAATTTAATATTAATATATGTATATCTATAATATTTTAACCATAATTTTAAGCCTAACCCTAAAATATCTTGACTATGTTATAGACCAATAATCTATGCATATATGATACACCATCCTTGGTTTAAAAGATATTTTCTAAACTAAAAATGCATTTATATGATGATATCCTTTGGATAATAGTTTAAAATGGTATGCTATGGTCATAATTTTTGTTCAAATTAATGTGGGTCATAGTATGTAGTCTTGGTTAATTTTTTTTTAAGTATTGTCACTTTGAATTTACTTCAAACATATAGTATATATAGATGTTAAAATTGATGGATATTTAGTCATTTACAATTTAATAAACCCTTTCCTTACATGGGAAAAAATATTCAACCCTTTTATGAATTAAGGGTTATGAAAAATAGGATATTCAAGAATGAGATAACCTATTACTTAAAGTAATCTAAGTTAAATAATTTAGATTATGATATTCAATTTTAATGCTAAATTACAAAATATATCAAATATAGAAATTACAATACCAAATAGTATTTTTTATTGGACAATCCTAAAAGAAATAATACTTATCTTATGTAATGATGCATAGATAAATTTGAGATATATTAAGTGTGAAAATAGGTTGTCTAATGTTTGGGAAATAGTTGTCAAATTATAGAAATATTATTTCTAGTTGTTAGAACACTTGCTTTGACTAGTGGAGACTTGCATCAATGTTATCATCCAAATAAATATGCAAATATCATGTATGGAATGTTCATTATATAAAAATGTGTCCATATGGGTCTTTCTATGTTTTTTATCATCTTTCATCTCATGTATCTATATCTTGTGTACAAGCTCTATATCAATGTTTATAGATCAACCCATAGTTCTCCATCATAGGCTTTGTTACCTTACCAAAAAATAGGTTAGTGGCCTCACAGTGTCGAGCTGACCTCAAATACCCCTCTAATAATGAGAGATACCTACATAGCTAATACTCCAAGGAGGGCCTTAGACTTATGTAGTTATCCCATATGTGTGGGAATGTGTGTGCACAAATATGAAATATAGTATATGAATATCCATGTAGTTATCTATCTTATAACTTGAAAAATATGGATCATGGGTTATCTTTTAAGTGATTCCCACCTATATTATGAATGCTTATGTGTCTAATATGCAAATAGAGATGAATAGGGTATTATCTTAGATTTGTGCTTCAAAATTCAATAGTATGTCTAAGCTTGAGAGTTGTTTCTCTTATGTTTATTAGATGATTAATGAGTAATATTTGAATTTTATTTACTAGATATTTTGAAATAATCCTCATAAGGGTTAATAACATTCTTAAGTTGACCTGTACAAAATAAAATATTTTAAATTTTGGGTGTTTTTAGGGTAAGGACACTTTAATTAGAGCATGTATAGTAGTGTTGATGATATTGTCATGTCTTAAATGTAAATTTATAGGAAGGAAGAAATTTGATGAGGTTTTTTAATTGACAATGAAGTTTATATATCATGTTTTAAGCATTATGTGGTTATCGGTGATCTATAAAATTTTAGTAATCAAGTTTGGACTAATAAATATTTATTTAGACATAGTAGGGTGGTGAGTGTGATCCTTTTGGATATAAGGAAGGTCATATTGAAGGGTAGATCATTGAGATATTTTTTTCAAGTATAAGAGACTAATTTAACATATAAATATATATTTAAGAATTTACATTCCTCCCTAATAATATACTAATGCATAAAGATTAAATTACTAGGTTGAAGGAAAGAAAGCATAATGTGTTGTGTATAACATGCCTTGACTTTGCTAGAGCATGATTGAATGTTTTTTTATGTGAATGACCTAAAATTACTAATAGGTAAATTTTTTAATTATTTCATATAATCTAAAATTTGATTATTTTAAAATACTTTAAATAAAGAGAGTAAAGAAGGAGTATAAATGTGTGTTAATGCAACCATGTTACCCCTTTGTAGTTTATCTTTATAGAGATGATTCATAGTTGAATCATTAGAGAGAGGTTCATAATTGGAGGGTGATCATTCCCCCAATATATTATAATAATTAATTATGTCAAGTCCATTAATAGCATTGAATCTCAGTCACACCACTCAAGTCTAACCAATCTAGACAATCTAGCTAATTTATCTAATCTCTCCTGAGTCAAATGGTATAATCATGTCATTCTATAATAATATAATCATAGTGCCAAGTATATCAAGGACACAAAATATTTATTTCACTAATAAGAAAGAACCAAACTATTTTACCATATAAAATATTAAACAATGCATCTTGGTAAGGTAAGTTCATAAATGTATGTATACTCTGAAAGTATATTTGTAATTTGGTGCATGTGTACTTTGAATATGTCTAAACCAAAGTATATATAAAAATGTGGCCTCTTATTTGTAGCATTTCTATAATATGTATCAAAAATCTAAAAAAATGTGTCTAAAATATTTGCCCAATATCTAAAATTATGTCCCAAATGTATATTGAATCATGTAAACTATTTAATAAATAAAACTTTTCCCATTCTACAAAATTTATGTATGTAAATTCATCTATTATATGACACTCCCCCATTAATATTACCCCCCCCCCCCCCCGTAATAATTTTAAATGATGGGATTGCAAAAGTGATATTCACCTTATCTCAAAAGGATAAGACATTTATGTTGTATTAGTATGAATCATGTAGTATATAAGCATATAGTCATGTCATGTCAAAGTAGATATATCAATGAATCTCACATTATGCATACATTATAAGCCCTAAGATGCATGATATGAATCATGGAAATATATATAAGATAAAATTATCATCAAAAATCAAGTGCACAAGTAAGAGTACTCCAATGTCACACAAAGTGGGGTCCAAGGAGACCAAAAACAAGTTAAAATGTTACACACTCAAGAGGAATACATGTGAAAATGTCTACACACCAAATAAACAATCAACACTTAGGGATTGTGTCCAGAAATCAAAGGAACATGTTCAAATGTTCCACAAGCAAATTAAATAATCAAACAAGTACATTCAAGTAATATAATTTAAATAGATGAAGTAATGAGATATAAGTAACTAACATTATCATGTGATATTAGTACCTACACACATGTGTTAGCAAAATGTCATGTATAATAACATATAAAATATATTGTGTGAGATAAAACATGAGTATATGCATATGTAAGATATATAATCTCATTAAGATAGTGGAAAATTATCATAAAATAATAGAACCCATGTCAATTGTGATCATATATGAGCACTATTCTCCCAAGATAGTGTATCACACTAGAAGAAGAAAGGTCTGACATATGCATTCTTGAGATATCATGGGTCTGATGTATGCCTATATCACTCTCAAGTAACAATTAAATATATGTGTGTATATAAATAATATTCTATCTACTAACATAAATTAAAGAACATATGTAAATTCTATAAAACATGTGAATTGCTAAAGATTTTTGGTATTTTTGAATTATTTGAATGTTTTTATTTTATAGAATATTTGATATTTTTAAATTTATGTAAATTTTAGGAGTGTTTGGAAATTGAGTGTTAGATGATTATCCCATATAAGGTATGTCCTCTATGATGGCCATGTATCATGTGCATAAGCATATGTTGTGTAATCAATATCATTGAGATGATACCAATCTTATGTACTATTAGGATCATACCAATCATTATAATCTATATTATAGGAGATATTTAAATTCTTAGGTTGTTTTTGAACATGAGATATACCATTTTGATCATTTATTTATGAAAAAATCACTACACCATGGATTATAGTTGTTATTTTAATATGTTATTCATTATTAGGTTTTGGCATCTCATTATGGACTAGAGAAGAGTCATTAGGAAAATATGTAATTTGTGCTATAAATTATTTATTTGAGGATGAAAGAATATACTTTTTAGTATTACCTTAACTTTTTGTTTCTATATGCATGAAATATATAATATTTTTGGATCATTAACAACCATATTTTTATCCTTGGATTTTGTAGGAATGTCTTGTTTAGTAAAATCATTTATTATAAACCCTCTTTTTAAAATGCTTATTTTCTTATCTTGAGTTTGATTTTGAAACTTTTGTTATTTATCTTTATGAACATTGCCATTTGAAATTGTTCCTTTTCATTTTGATCACTTTGTAACATTGTTTGGTCTAGATTTTCCTTTTGAATCTTTTCTTGCTATGATTTTTTCATTTGCAATTGTTTTTGTTCTGAATTATCTTTTGGTATCCATTTTTTAATTTAAGAACTTATGCTTTAGGAGATGTATTTATAATTTGAATGGGTTTCTTGGTTGATGTATCGATGATAGGATCACCACTATATTTAATATTTTGTATTTTATTCTTTAATGTAAAACAAAAAATGTATGATGCCCATACATTATACGATATGCATTATAGTATTTTGATTTACTTATAAGATGTAGACGAGGTAATTAAATAAATTTTTTTTAAACATTTCTCTTAGGATTTCACTTAGACTCTTATTATCCTTTTATTCCCTTTTTGAATCACTAGATGTAGATGAACTCTCTTTTATATTATTATTTGTATATGAAACCTTGTTGGGTATAACATTTATAGATGAAGATGCAAAAACATGATTAACACTATCATATTTTATATTTTTGAGGTATGTAATATTATTTTACATGATGTGATGTTTGAACTAAAATACTAGTTTTACTTTTTTAATTTTTATATTAACTTGCTCATAGTGATGTTTTAATATTTTATAGACTGATAATCACAAACCCTACATAATTTAGATTTAATATATATAACACATAATTTAAATGATACGTGGGAGTTGGTGGGGATTGAGGAAGGACATATTAACTAATTTTATTTGAAACCATAGCATAGGCCACATTATCCCTTGGTAGAGTTATAATATGGACCTTGTTAGAGGGATGGTAGTTATCACCCTCCTTAGGGCTAGAAGGCATAAGAGGCTCAATATTATTTCAATAAGAGTTGTAAAAAGAGATTAACTTTTGGTCTTATTTTAAAACACTCTCTTTATATTGATAGATTTTGGTTACTCCATTTGATTATATCTTTGATTGATTTAACAATGTATGGGATATAACAAGAAAGTATTACCATCATATATTGTGTAATAAAATAAGTACTCAATGTATCCATATTAAACATTATTGATTAATTTGTAATAAATGCAAATCTGATTTTTAAAATATTATTTGTTTAGACATCAAAAATCATAAAATAAGGAAATCCTAGGTCAAACTAAGGTTTTGCATAAAGACACATAGAGGTCAATTTCAAAAAATGTTAGACACTTTTTATAATTAAGCTTTATGAGGAATATGATATTCAAGAGTGAGATGACCTATTTATTAAAGTAGGCCAATTTAAATAATTTAGTTTATGATATTCAATTTCAATGTTGAACTACAAAAGTACTAAATATAGAAATTATAATACAAATAATATTTTGATTTCACAATCATAAAAGAGAAAAAATACTTAGATTATGTAATGATGCACATACATATTTGACATATATTAGGTGTGGAAATATGTTGTCTAATGTTCATGAAACAGTCATCAAATTCTATAAATATTATTTTTCATTGTATAGACATTTGCATCAATCTGTGGACACTTGCATTAATGTTATTGTCTAAATCTCAATGCAATTATCATGTTTATTTGTATCAAGATGTTACCATTGGGTATTTTTTGGGTTTTTTATCACATTTTTTGATATGTACCTAGATCTTATGTGAAGGATTTATATCATTATTTATATCCCAAACTCTATCTCTCTACCTTAGGTTAGATTACCTTGCTAAAAAGTGGGTTACTATGCTTACAGTGTTAAGCTGACCTCAAAGCCCCATATATCAATGAGCATTGACTACATATTCAATACTCCAAGGAGGAATTTAGGCTTCTATTTTTATCTGCTTTATGTGGGAATATGTGTCTACAAGGGTGAAATATACTACATTAATATGCATGTAGTGATCTAGCTTCTAACTTGAAAAATATGTCTTAGGGGTTATATTTTGAGTGATTAAAACTTTTAGTATGCTTTCTCATATGAATAATATGTAAATATATATGAAAAATGTATAATATCTTAGTTGTACACTTTTAAAATCAATAACATGTCCAAGCTTGAGAGGTGATTATTTTATATTTTCTAGATGAATAATGAGTAAACTTTGATTTGTCTTTATATTATGTATTTTGAAATAATCCTAACATAAGGGTTAATTAAATTCTTATGCCAACCCATACACATAAAAATATTTTCAATTTTTACTATTTGTATGAAAAGGACACCTACATTGGATAAGAGGTAGTAGCATCGACACTATTTTTCTATCATAAATGCAAGTGTCCAAGAAGGAGGAAAGTTGGTGAGATTATGTAACTGATAATTAAGGATATATATCAAATTTTAGGTATTCTATAGTTACATGTGATCTAAAAATTATAGTAATCAATTTTGGACTAAGAAATAACAAATTATACCTAGTGAGGTTGCAAGTGAGAGCCTTTTTTACTACAAAGAAGGTCAAACTAAAGGGTATATATTTGAGATATATTTTTCAAGTGTATAAGACTATTTTAACATAAGAATCCAAATTTAATCATATATAATAGGATGATGGTCATTTTTATAATAAAATTTGATAAGTTGGCAAAATTTATAACTTAGCATAGCTTCAAATGACTCATTATTTTTTTTGTCTCATATCCAACTCATAATATAACTTGGTAAAACATTGATAGACTACCAAATTTATTTGGAAATATTGGAGGAAAATTAACTAATGTGGCCTACTTGGCATCATAATTTTTGTTCAAATTAATATGGAACATGATACGTAGTTTTAGTTTGGAAAATTTTAAGTACTATCACTTCAAATTTATTTCAAAGATATAATATATGTAGGTGATAATATTGATAGATATTTGGTAATTTAATATTTAATAGACCATGTCCTTACCTGGTAATAGGATAATGATCATTTATTTAATATAATTCGATAAGTTAGAAAAATATTTAACTTAACATAGCTCCAAATGACTTATTATTTTGCTTTTATCATCTCAAACTCAGTAGATAACCTTGTAAAACATTTATAGACTAAAAAATTTATTATATAATATGGGAAGAAACAAAATTAATGTGGCCTAATCAACATCATAATTATTTTTTGGAATAATAGGGAACACACTAGATAATCTTGGTTTGGATAATTTTATGTACTATTAATTTGAATTTATTTTGAAGATATAGTATATGTAGGTGCTAATATTGATATATATTAAGTAATTTCATATGTAATAAACCATGTCATCACTTAGAAATAGGAATATGATCATTTTTGGAATAAAATTTGATAAGTCAGTGAACTTGATAACTTGTCATAACTCCAAATGAATCATATTGTTTTTATCATCTTGAACTCATCAAATATCTTCAACATAATCAAATGTTTGGTAATTGTGGACCCCATCAACTAAGTGATTAAAAATTAATATATTTCCAAAGTTGGTATAAAATATGTGTGGAAACATAGTTAATGTGGCCAACTTGGCATTACTCACATTAATTTTGGTACTTTCATCTAGGATCAAACTCAAAATAGTTACACAAGTCCTCATTTACCATATCATTTGTAAACACCTCACAAAAGTTAAGTTATATCATTGTTGATTTTTGTTGATTTTATTAGAAGTGAAACATGAATATGATGCTTTAAATTTGGCTGATGATTTTTAGGTTTGATTCATAGATTTATTGAATCCATAATCAATGTTACATGTATGTTTGGTGTTTTCAAAATAAAAGTTCATGTATTTAATTTATTTCTAGATGAATCTTGATAATTATAGGTTCTATTATTAAAAATGTTCTATAAAATTTTGAAATTGTAATATAAATTCAATTTGCATGCCAAGAAACATTACAAATTTATGCATGTTTTTATTTTTTTATACAACTTTTTTTGTGGCTTGAATTGTTTCAAAAAAATAAACATTTATGCATGCATTATGGAGATATTCAGTTTTTTGGGTTTGTTTTCAATTAGTTTTCAAAATAATTTATTGAATATTTGGTATTTAATTTTTAATATACCTTTTTTCTATAAACTTAGGCTCTTACTTTGAAAAAATACTAATCTAATATATTATTTTGTAGGTACCTCAAAATGTCGATAGACCTAGTGGAATATAGCTCCATGAGTACCTCTAGTGCCTGAAGTACCTAATGAGACTAAACAGACCAAAAAGTCTAAATTTTTTTCTTAATTACTTGAATTAACAAATAGGCCCAATGTAAAAAATTTATACTTTGTTCTCTTGGTTTCATTGGTGCTCGAAGTGTAACATCCCCACTGGGATTTACTAGAATAATATAATAGTTTTTTAAAATTATATTCTATGTATTTTTCCATTAGATTACACCAAAAAAATCTAATTAGTATACATACTAATTATGTTAAACATAAATTAAACATGTAACATCTAATAGTTATTGATCACAAGCATCACATGAAACAAACATAACTATTTATTAAAAGTACTTACATAAAATCTAGCCAAGGATGGTGCAATAATACAACCAATGTTGTCAATGTATAATGAGTAATTAATTACATATCCATATAGCATAATGTTTCAATAATAAATACAAAAATAAGATACAAGGATCCATAGATCATGAGTCTCATAAACTCCAATATCTATGATAATCTCAAGTGTAGTCTCCAAATAAGTGCTACTTTGGGGAGGAAGAACATCATCCAAGTATTTTTCCACACTAACCATGAACCATCGATCCTCTATACAATACATGAATCATGGAATGGATCTCCCTTCATGCATGTTTAGATAGTGATTATGTGAGAACCCAAAGAGATAAGCTAGTACCTATGTGCTATAATATTTCTAATACATGATGTGTACCCTAAAGAAAATATGTTATAACATGATATAACACAAACATGTAAATCATACATATGAAATGATAATTTATAATTAGCATTAATTTGGCCAAATTTTTCAAATACTTATTGACCTTTGGGATCAGTCAAATTCATACATACCACTTGATCAGATTACTTTCATCTAGTATTAGTAATTCTAAGTAAGCTAGTGAAGTCTATCCCACTACTTAATTAGTACCAACAATGCAAGATATGGTTAATATATAAATATAACCAATAGATTCATATAGATTATTTCCTCTTAGCATGTATAAATCATGCTAAATACATGAATAATCATAATATGTACATTTAGTCCATCAAATGTCTAAATGAATTTTTATTATATTATTTACCACATAAATAACAAGCATAACAAGTACATTTTATATCAAATGGGTACAATATATACTTATATTGCATGTTTATAATTTCTATAATAAAATTCAAATGTAGTATAACTAACAATATCATAATATATTGTACATATTTATTAATTACAAAAATAGTCATAATTATTTAAAAGATCAATTTAATCATAAAAAAAAGCATAACCTTTAATTTATGTAACCTATTATAATTTTAAGAGGCTTTACGCATATAATTATAGTGTCCTATCCATCAAGATTATGTAACTTAATTTACTAGTTAGAAGCTATAAGTATAGGCATGCATCCTAATGTATAAATGTAATCTATATGTGTATACAAGTACCTATATTCTCATATAGATATATTTTGTATATATGCACCTTACATAATATATACCACATAAATATATGTTTTTAATACACAATTATTTTTCTTCCATATTAATAATATTTTTTATTTTTCTTAAAGAAAATTATACTATTTATCTTTTCATGAAAAATCATCAAGATCTATATAGGGTCTCAAATTTTCTAAAAAACCTTATTTTGATTCACTTATTCTAACATAAAATACATAATTCAATCAAGATCAAATCCATTCCAAATCAATTACCCTATTTTTCCCCTGATTTAAGTCCTTAGACTACATATACATTATCTCAAATTATTGAAAAAAATGTATAATAAATAATCGACCATACAAACTTATACTTTGCCTTTGTTTATCTATTAGAGGTTTATACTATTTTTGAGTTTCTATATGTATCCATAAAATCAAATAGATGTCATATATAAAATCATTAAGAACCATAATTTAAAAAACCTTGACATAGTTGTATACGTGTTTGAATAATGAGAACATTTCACATTTATCCTTTCAAGCTTGACACTATTGGATTTTTTGTAAGTAAAACTTATATGTTTAAATACTCTAACTACGCTGCAATTTTTTTAATGGGACTTGCACCTATATCTTCTCACATTATAACTTAAATGTGTACATAGTCCTCATTCATATGTTTAATTTTTTGAAAGACAAATATACACACAAATTATATATCATCCCTATTTTAATGTCAATTAACACACAGTTCATACATCCTCACTTTTGTGTTATGAATACATACTTTTTCTAGACATATAAATTCTCACAGTTTGTAAAACAAAAGTGCATAGTTTTTAATGTAATTATTCGTAATGTTTAAGATGTATGACTATAGTTCATTCATATATATTTATACTCATGGTTTTGTGTAATTATTATACACAAATCCCATATATATGTACACCTTATTTTAAATTACATGAATATATACTCCCCACACACACACACACACATTCACTATTTTGAATGGCCAAAGTATGTATTCAAGATGTATATATGCCAACCTTGATTCAAAAATCATCCTTTATATAAATGGTAACCCAAATTCATAGTATACAAAATTTCTTTGTAAACCTGTTCAAGTTTCTATTTGACTCCAACAATGTTTAAATCAAAACATACACTAGACCTATATATTATATTTATATACTCAGTATTTCAACAACCATCTAATTTAGTATATTATATATAATACATCTTATATAATAAAACCCAGTCCTTATATATCTCTAACCATCTATCTAGGTTCTAAATTTACTAAGTTAGGGCATTCACCATTTCAACAATAAATCCATTAAACCCTACTATTTTCCCATACACATTATTAGTCTATTTCATAGGGGTTAAGGGATAGTGGTTTAGTTCTATGGATGGTTGAGCCATCCATAGGGATAAACCCATATCCATACAAAATGCATACCATTTTCAAAAATCCCTAAAAAAATTTACATATAGAATTCTTCTGAGATAACAATAATAAAATAACATTACCAACCTTAAAAATCTTCCAATTTGAAATTGTATGTATCAAAAATATCTCTCTCCTTCACTTTTATCTTTCTCTTCTCCTCTTTGTCTATGTCATTATCTTCCTCAACTTGCCTCTTATCATAATTTTTCTATCTTCCTATTCCATTCAAGTTTGCATGCAACTATTAACTCATAGCTCATAATCCATACATAATCCACATTATCTAGTTAAAAATCAAACTAATTCATAGTTAACTCCTTTTGACTAAACCAAAAAATACCTAATCTTTATCTTAAACCTTTCCCAAATATATTTATCATTATTTTATTCTTTTAACTCCTGCATGGTCTACCTACATTGCATGCTCATAGACCTCCATAATAAAGTCCACTTTTAACACAATTAACAATGATAACTAATACTTCAAACATTACCATTGTCTATGCATGCTAACAAAGACAAGGTTTAGATCATAGGATAGATTTTAGGATCTAATGTAATATTTTTCAATAACTTATTAAATATAAAAACCTCATGATTTTTTTATAATAATTAGACTAATATAAAGTCTACTATATTATTTTATCCAAAATGGTAGATTAGATAGTTATTATACCAATCGTAATACTAGTATAACAATATAATCATTGTGTTATTACTATCCTATTTAAACTATCTATGTCTTTTGTTATCTTTTTTATATTAAGGCATTAATCCAAATAATGATATTCCTGGATATCATAAAGATAACTAGCTAATGTTCTAAACATTACAAAGACATTATGGTTAGTCTATTTAATATAGTAAGTAGATATTGTTCTTGTAGATTTACTTTCCCATAAGCATTAACAATCATGAATTCAATAACATAACCTAATCATACTACAACATTATACACTAAATCTATATATAATATCCATAATGTAATCACACAAGATTAATTCCTTATATAAGTATTAAGCTAAACTAACATACACATAATCAATTATCTAAATACAAATAACATCAAAATGTACTAACACTAATAATTCAACAATGCATATAATGAGTACTATCCAATGTAGTGTGTGCATGGGTTCAGTCATTCCTCTATCATCCCCCAACATCTCCATCTACATCATCCTCTATGATGATATTTTGCATCTATCATGCTATGAATGATGAAACTCTCATACATCCAACTCATGACAAGAAGGTAGTTAGCCCATAAAATCAAAATATATATCATAAAACACTATTATAACAATAGATTGACATGATCATAATGTAAATAATATACAATACAACTAACTCATAACAATGTAATCATGTAACCAAAGTAACATGAAATTATCCCATAATAACATATTACTTACAACTTAGTTAAAAATTAATTAATTAATTTAACAATCATAATAATCCATGGATAATGAGGTAAATCAACTTAATAAAAAATCAGGATGTGACATCCTTCCTCCCTAAAGTTGGTCATCATCTTGATAACATTTATTAAAACAATAGTTCTAAATTAAAAAATATTATTTAGTAGAAAAAATAACATATCATGAAGTATCAAATCACATTAATAAATGTGGAAATATCCCATATAACTCATCATGTCCTACCTAGTAGCACTATCCTCAGAGTATCAATCCCATAAAACCTTACACTATGACACTTCTCTATTACACAAATAAATTTTGTGAGTGTCAATTACTCTAATTGGTTCTACCTTGACCACCTCATGATCATAACCTATAAATCATACCAATCTAACACATGTGAAGGATTAACTATATATTCTTTAAGATAATATATATGGAAGACATTATGCAATAGAGCTAGGGATAGTGGAATTCAATTCTATATGTTATAGGATTAACCACTTCTAAAACTTCAAAGGGTCTCACATATCTCAATGAAAGTTTTTTTAACTTTTCAAATTTAATCAAGCTCTTATGTGACTTAGTCCACAAGAATACTTTATCACCTACTAAAAACTACCTAACTTTTCTCTTCAAATCAGTATAAATATTATGCCTATCATTGGCCTCAACCAATCTATACTTGATTTATCTAACTTGATATTCCATTTATAAAATCATCTTAGGTCCAAACTAACGTATTTTATAACCCATCCTAACTAATTGGTGTCTTACACCTTCTCCCATATAATGATTTAAATGGTGCCATATTCAAAGTAGATTGGCATGATTTATTGTAATCAAACTCAACTAATGGAAGGTATTCCTCCCACTCATACTATTGATCCATGTAATACATATGAAGAAGATCCTCTAACACCTAATTTACTCGCTTGGTTTGACCATCATTCTATGAGTGATATGTAATACTAAAGTTTAGTTGTGTACCCAAATATGAATTTAGAATTAACCAAAATATATAAATCATCATTGAATCACAATATAAAATGATCTTCTCTATAAATCCATGTAATCAATACACTTCTTTTATGAATCTCTTCGTAAGAGTAGGTGCATCATCTATAAAATTACCTAGTATAAAATGTTCTACCTTAATTTTTTAACTAAAATCAAGATCATGTCATACCTATTATATGATAATGGTAAACCTTGAACAAATTTCATATTGATCACCTACCACTTCCATTCTGGTATGTCATGTGGATACAATAATCTAGTTGAATGCACATGTTTAACTTTCACACACTAACATTTTAAACAACATGACAAAGTCTATTGCATCTTTATTTATTATCTTATAGAAATGAAGTGGTATAAGCTATTTCATGAGCTTGGTTAGTCTTATATATCCTTAATAAAGGGAATTATGCAATTTTTTTAGTATTTTCTCATCAAATTCTCTTAATTTGGCACATACATCCTTCCATTATACCACAAAATACCATCAGTCTCTATTCTATATCCTTTATACCTAAGATTCTGAGCATTTTCAAATAATGCTTTTCTGACTTGATCATAAAATTCATCTCTTGGTGATAATTCTATCACTTGATCTTTGAAAGTAATCTTGATGGTATCCAAAATTGAGTAATTTTGATAATATCCACAAATTTTATGTACCTTCACAATTTAAGGCATTAGCTACTCTATTTTCTTTGCCTTTAATATTATTGATATTGAAGTCATAGTCAGACAAAATCTCTAACCAACATCTCTAACAAGCATTCAAATTTGGTTAGGTGAAGATGTACTTAAGTCCCATGTTATCATTCTTGAGCTCAAATTATTTTCTCAACAAATAATGTCTCCAAACTTATAAGGCATGCAAAATTGTTGCAAGTTCAAGGTCACAAGGGGCATACTTTACATCATAAGGCTTCAACTTCCTTGACTCATAAGCTACTACTACACCATCCTATATAAGGACACCTCTTAGTCCCTCCCTAGATGTATTTATGATCATTAAAAATTGACCATTGGAATCAGGAACTCTTAGTACTGGTGCTAAAGTAATATTTGTTTTTAATTCTTAAAAAATTACTTCACACTTATATGACTAGATAATAATTTATTCTTACACTACAAAGAGGTAATAAAATTAGCTTATCTTAAAAAAATTCAAAATGAATTTCCTATAATATCTTGCTAATCCCATGAAACTACTTACCTTATGGATATTACTTTGGTGATAGCCATTCCATAATAGCTCTTATCTTAGCCAAATCTACTAAAATACCATATACTAAAATAATATGTCCAAAATATTGCACTTTATTTTAGACAAATACACACTTATACAATTTTCCATACAACTTGTGCTTCCAAAAGCATTATAAAACTAATTTTAGTTATTGAAAATTTTATTCTCCATCCTTATAATATATAAGAATGTCATCTAAAAATACAAGAATAAAATGATCTAGATAATCTCTAAAAACACTGTTCATGAGATTCATAAATGTTGTAGGTGCATTCGTCAACCCAAATGATAACACTATAAACTCTTAGTGCCCATATCAAGTTCTAAACATCATCTTTGTAATATCCTCATCTTTTATCCTTAACTAATGATATATTGATCTAAGATCAATCTTATAAAATACTATTTTTCTTTGCATCTAATTGAAAACAACATCTATTCAAGGTAGTGGATACCTATTTTTGATATCACTTTATTCAACATTCTATAATGAATACAAAGTCTAAGAGTACCATATTTCTTCTTGATGAAGACAACTAATGCACTCCATGGTGACACACTTGGTCTAATCAACTCTTTGGATAATAAATCTTGGAGTTGAGCCTTTCAATCAACCAATTTAGTGGTTGTCATTATATACAGTGCCTTAGATTGAGGTTGTTATCTTTGTATGATATCAATAGAGAAATCAAACTCTCATTTAGGAGACAATCTTGGAAATTCCTCTTGAAACACATCATGAAAATTACTAAGGAAAGGGTAATCTTCAATTGATGGTTCCTTAGATTCATCCATTTCATTTATCTTGACGATAAATGCTTGGCATCCTTTTCTTTGATCCTTCTTGAGTTATATTATCAAAATATACCTAAGCCTTAACTCCCTTTTCTTGCCTTGAATTAGTATTTAATTTAAAAAATTAATTATACACTCAACCTTCTTTAGATAGTATTCAACCTTGGATTTATGATTCACAAGATATTTGACCCATAAGATCACATCATATGACCCTAACAGTGTTGCATAAAGATATACTATTGTTGTGAATTCGAGCAACCTAATTTCAGCTTCAACTAAATACTTATCAACTTTAAATTTTGAATCATTTCCATATTATACTGATCATGCATTTTCCATTTCTCTAACTTTTTTAAATAACTTATTTATAATTATAGGAGTTATAAAACATTATGTATCCCTTGTATCTATCAAAATAAAAATTTCATGTTTAAAAAAAGTACCTGACAGCTATATGGGTGAAGCTTAGAATTTAGTTTGTCAATTATCAACTGCCACATGAATATGTTACTAAAAAGTTATTTCCTGAGTAGATATTTTTTTCCTTGACTTATCTTGGGTACACTCATGAACAAAATGGTTACCTCTACAAATAAAAAAACTTATAAGTGATCCCTTCCTATCAGACTATTGGTTTCCCTTGAAATTGCCTTTGAAACCATTACCCAATTTCTTGTTACCTAAAGAAATATTGAATTTGATATTTTTACTCTTGAAATGAATCTTGGAGTCTCCACTCATCTGATTCCAATTCTTCTTTTTGAAAGTTGGCTTAGAACTTCCAAACTTCTTCTTAAACTTATCTCTAACCTGAGTAAGAGATTTCAACTTCTATTCCTATTTGACTACCTTCTCAAAAACTTTGTCCATGGTAGATGGTCCATAAACATCCACCTCTCTGCCAATATGGGGATATAATTCTATGATGGACTTCTCAATCCTGAACCTCTCATCTACCTAATACTAAGGTACATATTTCAAAAGTTTGGTGAATTGTTTCTAGTACTCATTTATCAATAGGTCTCCTTACTTTAGATTATAAAAATCTATAAAATTGTAGTCAAAATATAACATTGAAAGCCACAGTGATATGAATAATATCAAAAACTACTTCCATGTAGTGGTGGTAGAGTTAAGATTCATTTCCAACTTCTTGTTGGACCATAATGTAGCTG
This sequence comes from Torreya grandis, assembly GCA_037957365.1. NCBI lineage: Eukaryota > Viridiplantae > Streptophyta > Pinopsida > Cupressales > Taxaceae > Torreya > Torreya grandis. Next base: position 1,157,811 of record JARHVA010003392.1, on the reverse strand, counting down.
CTTCTATAGCCAACTAGTAAGCTCTTCAATCTACCTTAGGGACCTCAGAGTAGTTTCAAATCTTGAAATACTTCTTAGTCTCAGTTAGCCATGCTTCAAATCCATCTCTCATAATGGTTCTATTAAACTTAGGTGGATTTACCTTTTTCATATCCCTAGCCAATCCTATAACTACACGTGCTCTCATGTCCTAAGACACTTCCTCATTTCTTTTCTCTTGAGGAATTTTCTTCTCAACAAGATACACTTCAAGGACATCTTGATGGGTTTCATCATCATGTCTATGAATTCCCTATTCTAGGGTTATAATTCAGTCTCTAGTCTCATTCATGGCTACAAGAATCTAATCCAACTTTGTTTTTTCTCATAAAATAATTGGTTAGGATCAAATGGAGGTTTATTGTTATTGTCATTCAAAGGACCCTCTCTAGATGCTATTGATTGCACCATTATCTTTTCTGTTAATAGATTGACATAAAAATGTTAGTGAAGTCAATAAGTCCTAGATTTTGAGCCACAAATCTAATACTATAATGTAACATCCCCACTAGGATTTACTAGAATATTGTAAAAATTTTAGTTTAATTTTTAAATTATATTCCACTAGCATCACATGAAACAAACATAATTTCTTATAAAAAGTAAATATATAAAATCCAACTATGGTTGGTACAATAATATAACCATTATTATCAATATACAATAAGTAATTAATTACATATCCATCTATCATAATGTTTCAATAATAAATACAAAAATAAGATACAAGTCTCTATTGAGCATGTGTCTCATGAACTCTAGTATCTCTAATAATCTCAAGTGTAATCTCTAAATAAGTACTATTGTGGGGAAGGAGAACATCATCCAAGTGATTTTCCATACTAACCATGGACCATCAATCCCATACATAATCTTCCAATAAAGGAATAGCCCTCCCTTCATGGATAGGTATATAGTGATGGTGCTAGAATCTAGAGAGACAAGTTAGTCTTTGTGTGTTGTAAGATTTTTAATACATGATGTGTGCCATAAAAAAAATACATTCTAACATGATATTACACAAACATGTAAATCATACATATGAAATGAAAGCATCTAACTAAAATTACTTTGTCCAAAGTTTTAAAATATTTATTGATCTTTAGGACCAATCAAATTCATATACCGCTTGATCATATTACCTTTATCTAGTATTGGTGATATTAAGTAAGCTAGTGAAGTTTGTCTCACTACTTAGTACCAACAATATGATATTTGGTTAATATATAAATATTACCAACATGTTTATACATATTGTTTCCTACTAGCAGGTATAAATCATGTTAAATACATGAATAATCATAATACATACATTTAGTCCATCAAATGTATGAATGAATCTTGACTATATTATTTAACACATAAATAATAAGCATAACAAGTATAGTTTATACCCAATGGGTACAATATGTACTTAGACTACATGTTTCTAATTTATGTAAGAAAATTCAAATGTAGTATAACCAATAATATCATAGTATATTGTACATATTACTCAATTACAAATGATAGTCATAATTATTTAAAAGATAAATTAACTAATAAATAAAAGCATAATCTTTCATTTATGTAACTTATTATACTTTTACGAGGATTTATGCATATAATTATAATTTCTTATCCCTCAAGATTTTGTGACTTAATTTACTAGTTAGAAGTTATAATTGTAGGCACACATCCTAATGTATAAATATAAGCTATATGTGTATACAAGTACCTAAGTTCTCATATAGATATATTACATATATTTATGCACCTTACATAATATATATATATATATATATATATATATATATATATATATATATATATATAATTACTATTTTGCCATACTAATAGTATTTTTTATTTTTCTTAAAGAAACTTACACTATTTATATTTTCTTAAAAAAGCATCAAGATCTATATAGGGTCTCAACATTTCAAAAAAAACCTTATTTTGATTCACTTATTCCAACATAAAAGACATATTTAAATTAATATCAAATCCATTCCAAATTAATTACCCTCTTTTTCCCCCAATTTAAGTCCTTGGACTATATATACATTACCTCAAATTATTGAAAATAATGTAAAATAAACAATCGACCATATAGACCTATACTTTGCCTTTGTTTATCTATTGGAGGTTTATCCTTTTTCTAAGTTTATATATGTATCCATAAAATTAAATTGACATCATATACAAAATCATTGAGAACCATAAACTAATAGACCTTGACATAGTTGTATACATATTTAAACAATGCAAATAGTTCACATTTATCCTTTCAAGCTTAACACTGTCAACTTCTTTGTAAGTAAAACTCAAATTTTGAAAGACTCCAATTATGCTACAGCTTTTGTAATGGGATTTTCACTTATATCTTCTCACATTATAACTTAAATTTGTACATAGTCCTCATACATATGTTCACTATTTTGAAAGATGAAAATACACACAATTTATATACCCTCCCTGTTTGAATGTCAATTAACACATAGTTCATACATCTTCACTTTTGTGTTATGAATACATACTTTTTATAGACATAAATTATCATAGTTTGTAAAAAAAAAGTGCATAGTTCATTTATATAATTGTTCATAGTGTTTAAGGAATATGCCTATAGTTCATTCATATATATTTATACTCAAGTTTCATGTAATTATTATATAAATAGTCCATGTATATGTATACCATGTTTCGAATGACATGAATATATAGTCCACACTTATATATATTCACTATTTCAAATCAACAAAGTACACAGTCAATATGTATATATCCCAACCTTGATTCAATAATCATCCTTTATATATATATGGTAAGCCAAATCGATAGTATACATAATTTATTTGTAAACCCATTTAAGTTTCTATTTGACTCCAATATTGTTTAAATCAAAATGATAGCTAGACCTATATGTTATATCAATATACTTAATATATCAACAATCAACTGATTGATTATATTATATATAATACGTCTATAATAAAACCCAGTCCTTGTATATCTCCAACCATCTGTCCAGGTTCTAAATTTACTAAGCTAGGGAATTCACCATTTCAACAATAAATCCATTAAACCCTACTATTTTCCAATACATAGTACTAGTCTACTTCATATGGGTTTAAGGGACAGTGGTTTAGTTCTAGGGATGGATGAGCTATCCACATAGCTAAACTTGTATCCATACAAAATGCATACCATTTTCAAAAATAACTAAAAGACAATTTTACATAGAGAATTATTTTCAGACAAGTAATAATAAAATAACATTACCAACCTTAAAAAGCTTCTAATTTACAACTATATGTACCAAAAATCTCTCTCCTTCACTACACTCTTTCTCTTCTCCTCTATGCATGTATCATTCTCTTTCTCAACTTGCCTCTTATAATAATTTTTCCATTTCCCTATTCCATTTGAGCATGCATGCAATTACTATCTCATAGCCCATAGTCCATGTATAATCTAAATTATCTAGTTAAAAATCTAACTAATTCATAGTCAACTCTTTTTGAGTAAATAAAAAAAGCCCTAATCTCTATTTTGAATTTTACCTAAATATATTTATCATTATTTTAACTCCTGCATGGTCTACCTACATTACATGCTTGTATATCTCCACACTAAAGTCTACTTTTAACATAATTAACAATGATAACTAATACTTCAACCATTGTTGTAGTCTATACATGCTAACAAAGACTAGGTTTAGATCATAGGATAGTTTTTAGGATATAATGCAATCTTTTTCAATAACTTAATAAAGATAACAAACTCATTATTTTTTATAATAATGAGACTAATATAAAGTCTATTATATTCTTTTATCCAAAATTTTATATCAAACAATTATACACCAATCATAATAGTATTATAACAACATAATCATTGTATTATTACTATGTTATATAGACTATCTGTGTATTTTGTTATCTTTTTATATTAAGTCATTAAGCCATATAAGGATATTCATAAATATCATAAAGATAACTAGATAATGTTCTAAACACTACAAATATATTATGGTTAGTCTATATACTATAATAACTAAATATTATTCTCACATATTTATTTTATCATAAGCATTAAAAATCATGAATTTAATAACATAACATAATCACAATACAACATTATACACTAAATATATGTATAACATCCACAATGCAATCACACAAGATTAATTCCACATATAAGTATTAAACTAAACTTACACATAATCAATTATCTAAATGCAGATAATATCAAAATGTACTAACACTAACAATTCAATAATTCATATAATGAGTAATATCTAGCATGGCATGTGCATGGATTATATCCATTCCTCTGTCATCCCCCAACACCTCCATATACATCATTCTCTTTGATGATGCTCTCCCTCCACATGCTCTGAGGGATGAAACTCTCCTATATCCAACTTATGATAAGAAGGTAGTTAGCCTGTAACATCATAGTATATATCATAAAACATTATTGTAACAACAAATAAACATGATCATAATGTAAAGAATATACAATACACCTAACTCATAACAATGTAATCATGTACCAAAAGTAACATACAACTATCCCATAACAACATATGATTTAAAGCTTAGTTAAAAAGTAATTAATCAATTTAAAAATTATAATAATCCATGGGTAATAAGGTAAATTAGATTAGTTAGAAATTAGGATGTGACATGAAGTGCCTGATAGGCCCAATAGGATCAAAAAAGAAAATAGTTGTTATTTTAATATAATGTGTTCCATTGGTGGTGTCAACTTTGAATACACCTAATTGGGTTAGAGTATGATTTGTACCATGAGTACCTAAGGTACCTAACAACTGTAATAGGCCTAAAAGGGTCTGTGTAAATTTAATAATGAAAATTATAAAATGTTTAATTAACACTAGCATAATTTGATGGACCCAAAAGAGATCTAATTTAAGCTATTTTTATTGAAATATATGCTAAAGTATATTAAATAGTTTTAGAGGTGTTCAATATTATAGAAACTTCTATGAACTCCTAGGTATTCTCCAACACCTTCCACACTACAAAATGACATTGTATCACCTATATTTATCATTTCCCAGGTGATTTACCTTATAAAACCCTATATTATTCTTTCTTAGATGTTTTATCATTATTCTTACTCTCAAATTTGTTTTTCCTTGAAATTCTATGTTTTTAAAACCCTCTACTTTTATTGACAATAAATTTTCATTATTTATATGAATTATATTGATTGATCCCACTACCCTCACAAATATTTCTTCCCCAGACCTAACTTAGTTTTCATAAATAGAGAACTTATTGTGATAACAACCTTGCTCACTACCAAATTAGACAAAATGAAATATAAATAATTTTTATATGATAAAATTAATGCTCTTTAAATATATCTCCCTGAGATTTATGATTCTAATATTTTTAATACATCTTATAGTTTTAAATCCAAATAAGGTGACCTTATAGGTTTTTTTACATTTTTTGATCCCAAACAACCACCTATATCATGTTGAATATAACTACATAGAGTAAAGACTGGGTCTAATATCAAAATAGGTCATAATTTTTGAAGTAAAAAATATTTCCATTTGAAATTTCAATTAATGATCCATTTTTTATTATTAAATATTACAAGTTGATTAATTACTCTGCTTGGTTACTAGCATGCAATTTTCTTGTGGTTAAATTTTGATAGAGTTTATCACTAGATTACATGATCCAATTAGAGATGAGCATCAAATTTTTCATTTTGTACCAACCTCTAGGATGAATTAATATAAAATAAGATAAGTCCAAAGTATCCCAACCTATCACAAACATAATTTTAGGAGAAATAAATCTTGACTTCCATTTCATAGGTTTAAGACACTATTCTCTTGTCAAAAGTCACACGCTATAGATAAAAAGTTAGTTCCTATATTATGTAAAATGAAGCTCACATTTTCTATAAAATAGAGTTATGGAATAGGATTATTATCTTCTCATTTAGACTAGGCTATCACCCACTCTAAGATTTTTCTCAATATGGACTTAGTGCAGAAAAGACAAGTATGATTTATTAGGATGGACTAGTAAAATAATATTAGTTATGTACTTTTAAATCTTATATTATTTATGCATAATTAATTATTACATCCAATATTAAATAAATTATGGAGTCAAAATAGTCTATATCCAAAATAGTCTGGATCCAGACTAGTTTGGAGCCAAAATTGGGGCTTAAAGGAACATAATTAATTCTTATATTAAATATTAAATAACAATCTAGTGTTATGCCCATAACATATATTGTGTATAAGGATATGTGTGTCCAACTTGTGGCTTCCATAACTTTAATATTATCTTGTCACATTTTTCTATTTCTTAGTAAGGTCATCTTATAGAATAACCATGGATTACTAGAGTATATATAGGAGCTAGTGGTTAGTATTTGAGGATCATATTGTGAATTAAATTTTTATTTATTTATTTTTGAGGTTCCCCCCTCATAGTGGATAAATCATATTTATCAATTATTATACAATTAATGTTTTGGATGTGCTTATTTTTCTCATATTTATGTGATATATTATTCCATTATTTGAATTATATAGGTAATTTCATTAAAAGTGATATCATAGCATCGATTTGGGAAATTTTCTATGATATTTTTTTTGGATCTAGTGTTTCAATTATCTTGAGAGTTGAAGGATTAAAAAAACATAACTTATTATCTATAAACAATTTTATTTTTTCATCACTATAGTATTGTTTGAATTCTTTTTTTATGTCTATAATTTTTATCTCCACCCTTGTGAAAATTAGTAGTCATTAGATTTATCTTAGTGAGATGATCACAATAGTGTAATCCTTCAATTTATTTTTTCATCACTATAGTATTGTTTGAATTCTTTTTTTATGTCTATAATTTTTATCTCCACCCTTGTGAAAACTAGTAGTCATTGGATTTATCTTAGTGAGATGATCACAATAGTGTAATACATTAGTAAATTTTTTTGGGCTTTAAAACCTCCATCCTAGGGTTTGTGCATGGTTGGTACTAATACTCATGGCCACAAGAAAATATAAGACACTCAAAAAACTCCTCAAAAAATATGACATAGAGTATATAACTTTAGATCGATTGGTTTTTAAGGTGGTTATAAACTTTAGTTAGATATACAAAATAGATAAAGAAATATAATCCTAATGTGGTGAAAGGTGACATACTAGTGTTAAAGCAGACATCAATGTTGTGAAAAATTAGTTGGAAATTATAAGTGGGTAATTGACCACTCTTTCAACTTAAATTCTAAAAATTCTTCCACCACTCCATTTGGGTTCTCCTTATTAGAAAGATCATAATCCAATATTCGTTTCAATAAAATGATGCCAAAATTGGAAGTGCGCAAGTTTTATGGTAAGGATTAACTCACTTAGATCATTAAAATATATGTTTTATTTGATCTACATAAAACCCCATGTGTATAAAATGTTCTTATAACATATATATATATATATATATATATATATATATATATATATATATATATATATATATATATATATATATAACTTGAGAAATTCATTTTATATTTGTGGTTTTAAGCTAAAATACAAATAAGAGCCCTCTTATTACCTGGTAAGTATTTACTAAAGAGTTGTAAATTCACTATCACAACAATATCTTAGAAAAATACGTTAGCTAATTATAAAAGCTATGAAAAATAAAGATGGTTAAGTATTGAATTTAGTAATTATAGAATTTATCCTTACACATGGATGACATCAATGAGGAAAAAAATATTGACCTATTCTTGGGTGGCCTCAAGGATAACATCTAATTTGAAGTTCACATATTTAATCTAACTTCAATATCTAAATCCATATCATTCATGCATAAGGTAGAGGAAAAATATATAGTCAAATTAAGGGATTTTGCTAATGTATGTGAACTCAATTTCATAACACAATCATTTCCTTAGCCTATAATATTGACTCCCCAAAAAATTTAAGAGGAGTATAAAAAGGGATGTGTTTCAAATATTATAACAAGTGAAGAAAAAGACAAAAATGTGTTGAAAATAAGTTTTTCTACATTAAAGGAACCAATGAAAATGAAGAGTATGATGAAGAATTAGGTAAAGGTATGGAAGAGTCATAGGAGTAATCTAAAAAGCATTACCTTACTATCTCCTATAATGAATTTTTGGATATTAGAACTCATCAAAATATTAAGGTGGTGGGTTTACTCAAGAAACAAAAGGTGATAGTGTTGATTGACTCAAGGAGTACATAAAAAAATATTCAATAGTATGTTGGCTATATATTTGAACTATTTAATTTATCTAGCTCAAAAATTTCATGTTGTGATTGTAGATGATGGCACAATAAATTGTTCTATAAAATTACATAATATTAAGCTTGATATGGGAGACTACATGATAGATTCTCCTATGTTCTCTATTATAATGGGTGGAGCTTACATTATTTTAGGAGTAAAAAGGCTCCCAACTCTAGGAACAATAAAGATTAATGTTTAGGAACTTTTCACATGATTTCATTATGAATGTAGGATATTTTAACTACAAAGATAAAGGGGAAAACATTTTTAATTGGTTACTTCACATGAAATGGCAAGGATTATTAAAAAAGGCCAAAGTATTTTCATCGTGATTATTTTCCATATAAGTTCAACCAACAAGTTTATCCACACATCTTGATTTACATATGATTCTTGATGACCACCCATTTATTTTTGGCACCATGCCAAAAGGATTACCACTAAAAAGAGAACATGATCATTCCATAAGACTAATTCTAGGTAGTACCACTAAAAAATAGACCATATGGGTATTTATATTCCTATAAGAGTGAAATTGAAAATATGGTACATGATATGTTGAAGGTAGTTGTTATCAACCATATCCAAAGTGAATATTCATCCTTGGTTGTCATGGTGCATAATAAGGATGGCACTTGGAGGATGTTCCTAGAATACTGAGAAATAAACAAGTACACCATCAAATATAAGTTCCATATTTCATTAATCGATGATATTTTATATGAATTACATGATGTTTTTTTATTTTACCAAACTAGATATTCATTTTTAGTATCATCATGATCAGATCATAGATGAGGATATCCCTAAAAAATCTTTTAAAACTCATGAAGGTCATTATAGTTTATGTTCATGCCTTTTGGTCTCAAAAATGCACAATATACATTTTAGAGTTTGATGAATACTATTTTTAGGCCTTCTTTAGGTAATTTTGTATTGGTGTTTTTATTATAACACCTTTATTTATATATATATATATATATATATATATATATATAAACTTGGGAAGAACATTTGAAGCATGTGAAACATGTATTGTTTGTTATATAGCAACATCACATTTATACCAAACCTTCCAAATGTACTTTTGGAGTCTAATATGTGGATTAATTGGATCATAATTTTTTCATACAAAGGATTAAAATTCAACCCTAATAATATCAAAGCTATGATGGAGTAACAAGTGTTAAAAACCTTCAAGAACCTTCACAAATTTTGAGGGATAACAAGTAATTATCGATGATTTGTAAAAAAATATGAAAGCATATCATCTCCATTCATAGAATTTTTGAATAAAGACTCCTTCCATTGTAACTAAATAACTACCACATAATTTGATAAGGTTAAAGATTCTATGTTTACAACTCTAGTTTTGACTGTGCTTAATTTCTCAAAAACTTTTGTTGTTATATGTGATGCATCAAGATATGGCATGGCAGTAGTAATCATGCAAGAAAAAATACCCATTTAATTTGAGGGTCATAAAATCAATGGTAAATTAGGCTCGAGCCAATATATGATAAAAAATGATGCTTATTATTCATATAGTCAAGCATGTCATTAGCAAGGACCAAACACTAGATTTTCATATCTATAACTGGCCCCCTTTTATTCTAGTATTTCAATTCCTAGAATAAAAGAACAAAAAAACTTGAGTGTGTAAAATAAAAAATTTATTTGGTATGAATATGCAATTGTGTAGGTCACTCAATATAAAAATTTTAATCATGTGTGGTAAATGCCCACATATTTAATATTTTAATCTCAAAATGTTTTTTTTTAATTTGAAAGAAATAGGGTTAGAGTACACCTATGTGCTGGTGAAATTCATGTGTCCCTTATAACTTATTCAATATAATGCTTCATTATTAAGGCATTGGATAAATGTGTAATTATTTATTAAATCACATGCAAATTTGAGGTATGTGTGTGTCCCAAATTTGTGTAATTATCCAAGATCTTGGGTTGGGAAGGAAACATGCTTCCCTTACAACCTATTCAATATAATGCTTCATTATTAAGGCATTGGATAAATGTGTAATTATTTATTGAATCACATGCAAATTTGAGGTATGTGTGTGTCTCAAATTTGTGTAATTATCCAAGATCTTGGGTTGGGAAGGAAACATGCCCCAACGTTATAAATGTGGGGAAATGTAGGTAATATACTAGTCTAAATAACTATGTAGGTAAATGAGAGAGCCATTAGGATATGTTTGGTCAAATAAAGTGAATAAATCATTTCAAATGGTTTATATATTTAATTGCATATTTTAAATAATTTTTTATTATTTTTTCTCCATGTAAAAATAAAATGCATGATTGAAATGGAATGAGAAATTTTCGTGCCCCCATAACTAATGTAAGTTTGATTATGTAGTTTCACTTAATGTATAATTAAATTCATGATCAAAAGAGAATGGATAATTTCCATGCCCCCACCATGACCAAAACTTTGATAATTGTGAAGTGAAATGAAACCTAATTTCCATTTAGTTATAAACTATGTTATTGTGTATATGCAAGATCCATTATCATACCCCTTAAATCAATGCCAACTGATATAGAATATTTTACATCTATATGCTCAAGTTTTAGAACTTATATATAAAATTCATGTGTATTTAGAAACCTATAAATATTATTCCTATAAAATGTGTATATATGTCCATGAATATGCACATAAGTGTGTAATAATATATTCTAAAGTGTCTCTAAAGTGAGTGTATATGCATGGCATATGCCCTAACAATATATTTCAATGTGCCAATATTTTTCATGTATTTAAACTATTTGATATCTAAACCATCATGAATATATGAAAACTATACTTTGATCTAATTTTCTTCTAAAGTATGCCTATGTTTCTATGAGAATCCCACTGTAATTCCCCCCCTTTTGAGATGAAGGATGTATCTTATAAGTCACTCATCTTAAAATAAGATTTAATTGCATCATGTCATGTATAAAGATAACATCATAAAATATCATGTGACAATGTGGGTAATATTTCATCATAGTAAATTTATGTATCAATCAAGAAATTTATGTAATATGTGTAATGAAAGGCATGCAAGTTTCATTTTTAGATAAATGTATCAATGAATCATGTAATAGTAACATCATTGAATAGGACTATGTAGTAAAATTTCATGATATAAAACATGTCACTATTCAATGTAATCAACCACAACAAGTGTAAGCGTTAGTGCCACACATACAAGGGATAAAGAGATGTGATGACAAAAAAGGCCGAGGGACACACAAGATAACATAAAATTCTGAAAATTAGAGACATTAAGGATGTGCATCAAATAAGGATTAGAAGCCACTCATAATAGAAAAATACATAGTAGCCTATCATGTAATAGATTTATAACATCAATGGAGAATAGAATAAAAGAACTAGTATACACATTCCATATGTATTAATGTCACATTATAGTAAAGTAGTATATCCATGTATCATTGAGTAAGTTATGAATAACTAAAAATGCATGTTTAAGTAATATAGGTAGCTTAACATGGTACAAAGGTCATAGAAAGATATAACTTGTAATATTGAAACCTATGGAATAATATTCCCTTCATATTGGAATGGCAACTAGGTAGAGGGAATTCTAAAATCTGTATGTCTATGTGTATCTCATATGTCATGAATAACACTCAAATAGTGTGAAATCCATGTGTGTAAAAATATTATTCCATATACCAAACATATGATAATATATATATATATATATATATATATATATATATATATATATATATATATATATATATATATATATATATAGAAATCATGTCTTATTAAGGTATTGATATTGATTTTTTCGAATATTTGAATGTTTTTTTGTTTTATGATTATTTGATTGTAGTGTATTTTTTGAATATTTTGGATTTATAAAATATAACCAATTATCATATCAATGGAATGATAATGATACTTTTATATATCACATGGTGGAGTTGTCCTATATCATGGATGGGAATTACCAACTATGGGTGGGCAGGCATCTCATTAGAAGTCATGTGGTGACTATGTTTGTCATGATTAGTACTCATAGATCATGGTGTAGAATGGGTAGTTATATATAACCAAGGACTATGTGGTATATATTGTATGATAGTCGAGTTCCTAATTACCTATATTCACTATAGAACACACTACACTATATTTAATACTAATTAATTATGTATTGTAGGAAATGGTGGACTATGTATGAAACAAATTAAGATAGATCTATAACTTAGATTACTTAGTAAATCTAAGGTTAGAGAAGGTAATAAACTAAAACTTATTGTGACACCTTATTTTTATCAAGAACATGACCAAATTGGATCTTTTAAACCTAACTAAAGGGGTACTTTTCACACAACACTAAAGGATATGGTTCCAAATCCTTTAGGAAAATAACTTATGCAATAAACCTAGCTAGGTCTTCTAATGCATAAAATAAAATCTAATCTATTGTTATAAAATATTATAACACAAAGGGGGTTAGTTTAAAACAAAACAAAATAAACAAAGGATCATGGTAGGAAAATGGGGGCCTATATCACCTAAGGTGGAATATGGAAATTCTAGAAAACCCTATAGATACACTAAGCTTAAGTGTAGAGGTAATATAAGAAAGGAGTTATAAATTCAAACCTATTACTTTTTGCAATATCTATTTATCAAATGAAATAACAAAATTTAGAGATACTTACCTTTGGATGAATTTATCAACTCTTGATATCTCCTTTGGTCAATGGTATGTTTCAAGAGACTGTTGTGGATTTTTAAGGATCATAGTATAGTCAAAATAATCTTTAGGTTAAAATATTTATAATTTCATCCAAAACTTCCCACAAGACAAGCTATCTTTCCTCCAAGTCAAATTCTAAACAAGGGCTCCATCAAATGCAAATGTAGTATAATTTCATGATATAAAAATGTGAAAATGAATGTTCTTATCTATTGGATTGAAATGAAGGATATATTTATAGAAATGGATAGGTCTTAACCCTTATATGGTTTGAGTTGATAAGGTTATCCTAACATGACCTAGTTTTTAAAAAACTTGCCATTCACCCTCAAACTAGGTCAACTTAAGTTGACCTAATTGTGTAATGTGGGTTGTACCTTTCACAACTAGTTAACCATGGATGACCTAGTAGTAAAAATGGGTTATTTTATTAGTTATTGGATATTTATAGGAGAATTTACTCAAGATTTAGCTAAGCACAATTTTTAGTGATTTTAAGTATGATAGAAGTAACCAATCTAGTGAAGTTTCAATGGTCTGCCCATCCCTTTTCTGATGCACCCTTTAAGGTGTCCACTTATAGAGATTTAAACTTATGTTCCTAAAAGAGATAAATCATCATAAATGATAATGTTTAAAAATATTATGTTTATACATCTTATGTGGTCTCTAAGTAATTATTTGTTGTGATCAATACTGAATAGTTAGATATATAGATAGATCTTATATATTGGTAGTAATCATATTTTTTATACTAATGCTAAATATGTGTATCAACCATATATAAATATTTATCTTAAATAGGTGTATTAACCATATCTAAATAATGAAATTGAGTGTGTATCAACAAATCATAGTGGTGATTGGGGTGGAGGAGGAGATATTGTTAGATGTACAGAATACTGATAAAATATAATTGTAATTATGATGACTTTATTTTAGTGTGTTTACTTTAGGTAGAAATGTAATATATAGGTAATTACATAAAGTCTCTATATCAAAATGTGTCTTAATAACATGTAAAAGACTCCATTACTCTATAGAGCCAAGAATGATGTGTTTAATATGGATAAGCCTACCTAAAGAGGTAATACTATACATTCCAAGGTATTATATTTATCTCTATATAATCCATTAACTACTATTTATTTATATTATAAATCTTGTCATGTATCCCTTCAGGAGTGGATAAGTGTCATAAAAAATTATCACTCAAACCATTGTCAATCATGACACTATGTATAGGTTGTTCATGAATGTAGGATCAAATGAATAGCTCATGAAAATATGAATCATTATCAACTATCTTAATGACATCAAATATGTTCATGGGATGCTTTGGTATAGTATCTCTAATATTACCAATTATGATATTTAGTGGATGATCATATACGACTAGTGGAAGATGTGTGTTATATGCATAATGTACCTCTAAAGTGTCCTTAGGTTCTGTTATTTCATGTTAATAAAAGGATAGATGAATATATTCATTTTTTTTCATTATGTTGTAGTCTATATTCCTCTATATGATTCCTTAAATTGATAATGTTGTCATATATAATATCATGTATATTAAGTCTTACATATAAACATTTGTTTGTTGAATGGAACATAATATGATGATAATAGAAATATGTATTTCCATCATAATTCCTTGGTTTAAGTATGCTTGGATACATATATTGTGAAGGAATGAGTTTGATAAGGTTACACTAGAGAAAAATCTTTATTAACACATAAGGAGGTGATGTAATCATTTAAACTTCCTCTTTGGTAGAGATATCAACGGTGATTAATTTTTAAATTGTGACACTACATTGATTGTAATTTTCACCTCATTTTTTTTATCATTTAGTTTTATTTTATAACTTGGTTTGATTTGAAACTTCATTGCTGAAGTAATCATAGGAATTGATGCATACTTAATTTTATTTAGTGAATTTTACTTGGCCTCATTATCCCTTTATGTATGACATAGTTGATCAAATGATTTGAATCTCTTGAATATAATTGACTCATCTAATGATGCTTAAAAAATTTGTTTGAATATATCTTTTAATTAATTTTTAGCCATAAAATTGGTCATATTAGATATCATGGGATGGTATCAAATCACACATTCACTGATTAGTTCATTGAACCCTTGATTAAGGTTATAAATGTTAGGGTGTGGAGCTAAAAGCTTCACCAAAGAGCATTCATTAGTAGTTTCGGGTCTACACAGACACCGGCATTGGTCAGGAGCGATCGACGTCAGTCAGGAGCAGTTGCAGAGACGCTGACGTCGGCAGAGGGTCGGCCGATGGCGGTTACAGACAAGTAGCAGGAACCGACGTCGGTTACCTGCGTGTCCAGAAAGTTATTTAGTGGACAGAAGCGAGTGTTTGCATGATAAGTTTGAGTTTTAGTCTCAAGCTCGCGTCTCTATTGTTAGCAATACTATTTTTAGAGCCCTTGTTCAAGTAGCTTAACTACTTGTTGGAAGTACATGCTCAAGTCTCCTAATTCTATATGTAGAATTAGATCTTCCTAGCTTATTGTAGTTTTTGGATAGTTTTTTGGGTGAATTATTATTGTAATTCATTGTATGAGAAGAACAGTATAGAATTGAATCAATTCAGTTTTGTTGGAGTTGATTGTTCTTGAGAGAGAGAGCTCTTGAGGAATAGAGATCTAGTGAGAGATCTATACATCTAGGAGAGGTGTGGAAGAAAGAAGCTTTCTTCAATTGTATTCTTTTTATAAAGAGTTTGTTAATACAAGTTTTTAGGGTGATTTTTTGTATCTCTTGTTCTTGCTATTATCTCATTCTTGTTACTTGTCTATCTGATTTAATTTCACGTTTATTGATTTCACAATTGTAATCTATTGTTGGATTGATCTCCCAACAAGTGGTATCAGAGCCTTGGTTGCAGGTTCAGAGCTTGATATCCAATAAGTGGTATCAAAGTTCAGGTGCACTAACAAGTAGTTCAGATCTGTGTAGTGTGTATTGATTACAGGTTCTCACAGGGGTTTCTGTAGGGATTTCTGTTTGAGTGGGAGAAGCAATGGCAGATGAAAATAAATTGAGAATAAAAAAGTTCAATGGCAAAAATTACCAACACTGGAGAATGCAGATAGAGGATTATCTGTATCAGAAAGATCTCTACTTACCGTTAGGTGGGGTTGCAAAGAAGCCCAAAGACATGGAGGATGAAGAATGAGAAATTCTTGACAGAAAGGCTCTGGGGTCTATAAGACTGAGTCTAGCATCCACTGTGATATCCAACTTATCACAGGCAAAGTTTACGGTAGAGTTGATGACTACGTTAGCAAATTTGTATGAAAAACCCTCAGCTTCTAATAAGGTATATCTTATGAAGCAGTTATTTAATTTGCATATGAATGAAGGTGGATCTGTTTCTACTCATTTGAATGATTTCAATAGAATTGTGAATCAATTAAGTTCAGTAAATATAGTGTTTGATGATGAAATAAAAGCTCTTTTGATATTATACTCTTTGCCTGAAAGCTAGCACGGCTTAGTAATGGCAGTAAGTAATACTGCATCTACATCAAATATTTTGAAAGTAGAGGATGTTGTTAGTGTTATCTTAAATGAGGAAATACGTAGGAAAAGCACAGAAGAGGCATCCGAAAAAGCTTTAAGTTTTGAGAGCAGAGGAAGGTAGAAAGAGAAGAGCAAGAAAGGCAGATCAAGATCCAAATCAAAGGGGAAAGGCAGATCTAAATCTAGAAATGGCAGAAGGCCACAATGCTAGAATTGTGGAAAGATGGGGCACATAAGTAGAGATTGTTGGTCAAAGCCTAAGGAGGACAACCAGCATGAAGGAAAGGAAGAAGCCAAGATTGTAGGTATTGCACAAGATGCTTTAATTTTCTCTCTGCATAATAATATAGAATCTTGGGTATTAGATTCTGGTGCATCTTTTCATGCTACCCCTAACAGAGAATATTTTAGTGACTATATCCATGGAGATTTTGGAATAGTGTATCTAGGGGATGATGAGCCCTGTAAAATAATTAGCAAAGGTAAAGTGCAGTTGAAGATGCAGAATAGCAACACATGGGTGTTGAGAGATGTGATGCATGTTCCTAGCTTGAAGAAAAATTTGATTTTTATAGAAAAGTTAGGGGATGAGGGTTGTACAGTAACTCTCACAGCAGAATTTTGGAAGGTGACCAAGGGTGCACTTATTATGGCCAGAGATAAGAGAGAAGGTACTTTTTATTTGTGTAATTGTGTTACTAACAAATCTCCTTTTGTATTATCTACTTCAGATGTGGATGCTAAATTGTGGCACTCAAGGCTTGGCCACATGAGTGAGAAGGGGATGTCAATTCTTAAGTCTAAAGGTATGCTTTTAGATTTAAAAGGCATAGATCTAGAGTTTTGTGAGCACTGTGTATTTGGAAAATAGAAAAGGGTTAGTTTTCTCAAAACTGGGTCTACTAAAAAGAGGCACAAGTTAGAGCTTGTTCACACAGACGTGTGGGGACCGGCTCAGGTTGCTTCCATTAGAGGATCACAGTACTATGTATCTTTCATAGATGATGCTACAAGGAAGGTATGGATCTATTGTATTAGGAGAAAATTTGATGTATTTGAGACTTTTAAGGTTTGGAAAGCTATGGTTGAGAATGAAACAGGTAAAAGATTAAAGTGCCTGAAATCAGACAATGGTGGTGAGTTCTACAGTCATAAGTTTAGAGATTATTGTTACATGCATGGAATCCGTAGGCAAAAGACAGTTCCAAAGACACCCCAGTAGAATGGTATTGTTGAAAGGATGAACAGGATAATAATGGAGCATGCAAGATGTATGAGATTGCATGCCGGTTTGCTCTTACAGTTTTGGGCACAAGCTATTGACACTGCAGTGTACCTGATTAACAGAGGACCCTCTAAAGCTCTGGATGGTGGTATTCTAGAAGAGGCATGGACAGGTAAAAAAGTTAATCTCTCATATCTCAAAGTTTTTGGTTGTGAAGCTTTTGTGCATATAGATAAGGAAAATAGAAAGAAGCTTGATGCTAAGTCTATGAGATGCATATTTATTAGCTATGGCTCAGATGATTTTGGTTACAGATTGTGGAATCTAGAAACTAACAAGGTAATCAGGAGCCGTGATGTTTTCAATGAAAGAGTGATGTATTGTGATCAGCTAAGGAAGTTGAATCAATCTGAGCAGAGCAATGGTGAATTGGATGAGGTGAAAGTCCAAGATGAGCTCGTGAGAAAAAGAAATAATCACTTGCAGGAAAACATAGAGACCGACGTCGGCAGGTTAGGAACCGGCATTGGTAGTACAGAAACTGGCGTCAGCTGTACAGAGACCGACGTTGGCAGGACAGATATCGAGGTCGGTCAGGCAGAACTGACGTTGGCCAGTAACAGGTCTGCAGATGACCGAGGTCGGTCACTATCAGAGAATTTGGGTGGACAGCGTGTTGTAGACGAGTCTTAGACACCCATCAGGAGGTCAAAAAGGGTGAGTAAGCCTCCAATTAGATATTCTCCTTCTTTATTTTATTTATTGCTAACTGATGGTGGAGAACCAGAGAGTTTTGAAGAAGCAATATAGGTGGAGTCCAAGAGTCAGTGAGAGCGTGGCATGGTTGAGGAGTTGGAGTCTTTAAGAGAGAACGAAACATGGGATTTGGTTGAATTGCCAGCTGGTAAGAGAACACTCAAGAACAGATGGACCTACATGTTGAAAGAAGGTGAGAATGGACAGATGAGATATAAGGCCAGATTAGTAGTGAAAGAATTTGTACAAAAGCCAGGTATCGACTTTGGTGAGATTTTTTCTCTTGTTGTTAAAATGACTTTTATAAGGGTTGTATTGTCTTTGGTTGCTTTCGAGGATTTGCATCTTGAGTAGCTAGATGTTAAGACAGCATTTCTTCATAGAGACTTGGATGAAGAAATTTATATGGAACAGCCAGAAGGATTCGAGGTCAAGGGTAAGGAGAAGTTTGTGTGCAGATTGAAGAAAAGCTTGTATGGCCTCAAGCAAGCTCCTAGGCAATGGTATTTAAAATTTGACAGTTTTATGACTGAGCATGGCTACAGTAGGTGTCAATCAGACCACTGTGTGTATTTCAAGAGATTTGATAATGGTAGATATATTATTCTATTGTTGTATGTAGATGATATGCTGGTTGCAGGATCACACATGCAGGATATCTCTGAGCTTAAGGTGAAATTAGCTCAAACGTTTGCTATGAAAGATTTGAGAGCAGCAAAAAAAATTCTTGGCATGAGCATTAAGAGAGACAGGAAAAATCACAGGTTGATATTGTCTCAAGAAGATTATGTGGACAAGGTGTTGAAACGGTTCAATATGCAGGATGCTAAACCGGTAAGCACACCTTTGGCTGGACATTTTAAGTTGAATAAAGAACAATGTCTTAATTCATATGATGAGGTAGAGTACATGAGTAAGGTTTCATATTCTTTCGCAGTAAGGAGTTTGATGTATGCAATGGTGTGTACTAGATCGGATATTGCCCAAGCAGTGGGAGTGGTAAGTAAGTATATGGCCAATCCAGGTAAAGAACATTGGAAAGTAGTTCAGTGGATCCTTAGATATCTGAGAGGAACCAGCAGTAAGCACTTATGCTATGGAGGTTCAGATACTTCTCTACATGGCTATGTAGATTCAGATATGGTAGGTGATTTGGATGGCAGGAGGAGCACTACAGGTTATATTTTTACTGTAGGTGAAATGGCAGTTAGCTGGATATCTAAGTTGCAGAAGGTTGTTGCCTTGTCAACTACAGAAGCAAAGTATATTACAGCCACAGAAGCTAGCAAGGAGATGATATGGATGACACGGTTCATGGATGAGCTTAGTAAAGAGCATGAGAGTTGCAGATTGTATAGTGACAGTCAGAGTGCAATCTATTTGGCTAAGAATTCAGCCTTTCATTCAATAACAAAGCACATACAGCTAAGGTATCACTTCATACGACAGGTATTGGAAGATGGTGAGTTGAAGCTAGAGAAAATCCATACAGATAGGAATCCCGCTGATATGTTAACTAAGCCGGTTATAAAGGAGAAGTTGAATCTTCATTCAACTTCTGTTGGTCTTCATGATTGAGATGAAGATGGAGGAGCTAGAAGATGTTGCTATACAAGTACTGGTGCAGCTGTTTATCTCCAAGTAGGAGATTGTTAGGGTGTGGAGCTAAAAGCTTCACCAAGGAGCACTCATTAGCAGTTTTGGGTCTACACAGACACCGGCGTCGGTCAGGAGCGACTGACGTCGGTCAGGAGCAATTGCAGAGACGCCGACGTTGGCAGAGGGTCGGCTAATGGCGGTTACAGACAAGCAGCAGGAACCGACGTCGATTACCTGCGTGTCCAGAAAGTTATTTCCATGGACAGAAGCGAGTGTTTGCATGATAAGTTTGAGTTGTAGTCTCAAGCTCGCGTCTCTATTGTTAGCAATACTATTTTTAGAGCCCTTGTTCAAGTGGCTTAACTGCTTGTTGGAAGTACATGCTCAAGTCTCCTAATTCTATATGTAGAATTAGATCTTCCTAGCTTATTGTAGTTTTTGGATAGTTTTTTGGGTGAATTATTATTGTAATTCATTGTATGAGAAAAATAGTACAGAATTGAATCAATCCAGGCTTGTTGGAGTTGATTGTTCTTGAGAGAGAGAGCTCTTGAGGAATAGAGATCTAGTGAGAGATCTATACATCTAGGAGAGGTGTGGAAGAAAGAAGCTTTCTTCAATTGTATTCCTTTTGTAAAGAGTTTGTTAATACAATTTTTCAGGGTGTTTTCTTGTATCTCTTGTTCTTGCTATTATCTCATTCTAGTTACTTGTCTATCTGATTTAATTTCGCGTTTATTGCTTTCACAATTGTAATCTATTGTTGGATTGATCCCCCAACAATAAATTTTGTGAATATAATAAATTATTATTGATGTTTATGGAAAAATACATTAGCAATTATTTAACCAACAAGTTTAATGTTATTTTGGATTGTAGAGGGAGATAACATAACCATTATAATGCATAGTCCTTAATACTTCTTGGAAATAATTTGATAAATATTTTATCATTGCATGCATAGTCCAGGTAGTATGGAATGATATAAGGTATTTCCTAGGATCACATTTACCTTCATATAGTGGAATATTAGGAGATAAAAATTATATTGGTAAAGTATAGGATACTATGTTGGTAGCTAATTAGTTATGGACCAAAGCATGTGAATCCATAGAATGACAAACTATCAGTGCAACACCTTGGCATGTAAAGTTGTAAGAGTATTCTCAAGGTAATGTAAATTAAGAGAGTGTTAGTGTTTCAAATTATACCCATGATATTGGGCATTCTAAAACACCAACATACTAAGGTGATATTTCCCTCTTATTTTAGGATTGTTGTTGGTGTATTCTAGGGAATAAGTTAAAGTTATTCGACTTTCTTATATATCCTACATAGATTAAATATCAAGGCATGAAGTATAATATTAGACAGATCAATCATTTTGGTAAAACACTCTGACATGTTTGGGAAAATTATATCATTCTAGTTATTCAAGGCAATTGACTATAAAATGGATTTATGCATTCATGATAATCAAAAAACAAGAAAGAGAGAGAAAGTCAAGGAAATAAAAAGAGGTTTTCAATTTTAATGAGGGTTTTCAATGCTCAAATAAAATTTAAATTTTTTATTTTAATTGACCTTTGTATATATATATTTACACAAGATAAAACTATATTAGATGGGGTAGGGGGTTTAAGGAACCATAATAAATACTCATTCCTGTAACATTGTCTTTTAGGATGAACAAATATTAGATTGTTAGCACACTTCTTCATAGATTCATTTAAATAAAAATGATAAACAACATAAATTGGTTAGAATAGCATATGCATCATCTTAATAAAACACATATAAATAAAATCAAACTCATATCATTGCCTACAAACACTAATAATCACCACTTCATCATGAAAGAATGGGAAGATTACATAACAACCATGAACACTTTTGTAAGTTTTTGCAATTATCATGTTTTATATCAATATAAATATAAATCAAAAAACATGTTATAGATCAGTAAATATAGAAATGAGGTGAGACTTGATATCTAATAGAATGGGGTCCCACTCTTACCCATCATATCATAGCTCGTTACAAAGATGTAGGCCCCAAAAAGGATAAAATAGATAGAGACACCAATTCTAGAACATAACATTTGTAATTTAGTACCACTTAGTTATAATAATTACAAGTGGGGGACCACCATCTCACTATTTTTGGGCACCTTATTAGGATGACAACACTTGAGTAATGAGATTGACCTCTCGATCTAACTTGGGAAAGTTGATAGTGAGTCCCAAAAAAGGATCTCTCCATAAGTTAGCAGTTCTATGTGATATTTTTGAGGGACCTCTAATGATATATTAGCTACATTAACCATGTTAATGTTAACTATGTCTTGAGAGACAAGATCTAAGATATATCGCACTCTAGACTAGTTAGTTTGTGTGACATTCTTCCTCGTGACAAACTTAAAACTTTAGAAGTGGAGCCCAATTTCATATTTGCTAATGATTATGACATTTGATTGGAAAATTATACTAATGCTGACCCCTTTGAATTAAACCACCATTTTATCTTTGTTCTTCTCTAAATACATATTTTTTTCTTCATATCTCTTAGTTGCACTTATAGTGAGGTCCTCATGTTTCATACAAATGTCTCATATAAGTTGAGGTACATCAATGGCATGATATTTAACCAAGGGAACATGCCCTTTTTGATCAAAACAACCATCCTTTTACATTTGTTATTCATTATGATTATAATTTTTAGGTATTCATGTGAATTTTTATAGAGGATATTTCCCTTTTCAAAGGCCATAATCACCTCACCCAAGTTAGTAAACAAGTCAAATAAATCTCACTCCACCTTGCCCACCAAATTTACTTATGACTCAAAGAAATTTATATTTTCATTTAGTTATTCCATGATATTTTCTCTCATTTCATTGTAAAATTTGAATACTAGATTAAGTTATTCAAAAATTATCTCTTTACCAATTTTCATCATCTTCCTAGTTAGGCATAACATGACTTATTTAGTCTACTACACCACTATGTTCCCCTCTTGAGTGAACCTCTAAGTCATTACCCTCTTCATGTGACCCATATATTTATCATATTTAAACTATATTAAGGTTATAAATTATAGATCATCTCTAACCTTTGAAACCTCTTAGTCTATATGGGACCAATCCAACCTCTACCTTCCATTGGTCTCAGGACTCTTGATGTGGAAACCACTAAAGAGGAAACAGTTGAAGGGGAAACTATGGAAGTGGATGGTGTAGGAATGGAAGGAGGTTTTATTAATGTAATAAGGGTTTTAATGGGGCAAGAAGATGTAGGATAATAATTGACATTAGAATTATTAATGGAAATAGAAGCTACACATGAAGACATATGAGATTTGAGTTGATCTTAGGTCATGTAGACAAAGAGGCCAATGACATTTGGGGGATTTTCTATCATTATTAGAGATGATATAGGTATACTAAAAGTGAAGCCTAGGGGATCATGAGAATATTAAAATGGGAAAAAAGATAGATTTTACATTGATGTAGGACCCATTTGTTGAGAAGACCAAATAGTAAATTAAGAACCTTGCAGTGGAGGATTTGGAACAATTTACTTAGGGTTATGAGTAAACCTATTACAAGGACTAGACACCTAGATGGGGGGTGGGGGGGGAATTTAATGAGATTGAGGTACTAAGGTGTGACTTTTCTACACTCTAATTGTATATAAAATTAGGGGTTTTCCTATGGGAGTGAAAGGAATTGAGATGGAAGGGGCACCAGAGACTTAGGAACATGGGAAGCTTGGGCACTTAGAGTTGGAATGCTTAAAATTGAGGCCACCAAGGATACATAGGTATTCAAATCCCTAGGAATAATTTGAATTATATGGAATATAATAATTATAGGGATATAAATTGATAAAATATAGGTTGTAACACTTGATACTTAGGTTTCCCTAGTAGTAACTAGGAGACTAGGAATTATTGGAGTGGTTGAGGTTAAAACATTGGTGATTTCATGAATAGGTGTAAAATCAAAAATAGGATATCCAAATGAATATTACCTATATAAATACCTAGTTAGGGTGTAAATTTGTTACTACATTAGTTTTCTTTAATTGGGATTAAATGGTTTAGGTAATATGGAATGTTAAGATTTCATGGAATAATGTTGGGACTTAGAACTACTAGATAAATGTAATACTTTCCTAGAAGAAGCTAGGTTTACCTAAGTTATTTATTTATATGATCCAAAATTATATGATAAATATGGAGGAAATATTATTTCTATACCCATTAATATCATCTAATTGAGTCTCTTGTTTGTCTTGGGAGTGTACTCAGCTAGTTGGGGATCCCTAGGACTTTCCTCCGTGACTTGCTTTCTTGATTTTTGTTCTTGAATATCTTGTGTAAAATTCATATTTTTAATCACTTAATTATCATTTGTTGGGTTTAGATTATAATCATCATATTCATGGGCTTCATGATGGTAATTCATGTTTATCATAGATGTCAATGTGTCTACATGTATTTAAGCATGTTCATAAGGGTCCCATTGCCTATCCTTGTAAAGTGGCAAGTTAAAAGATGCCCTACATATTTCCTTTGTTGATATTTATACCATATTATTTTACTCATGGCATCTAATTGTAATGGGTAGATGTGGATAATTTTTATGCCTCATAACATCCTAGAAGTATCCCACATTTTTAATTGGTTGATATGTTATTTCTTTATCTACCAATTTATCATGGACATAATATGGTAGCTTGAGGGGGATACATGATTCCTTCAACCCTAATCATATCAAAACATTGGTAGTATTTGTAGGATCTAATATCTATTATAGATGCCCTCATCTCTTCTTAAAACTTAGGCATGTTATTCTCATTGATTAAAAGTTATCATGGGGGTTAAAAGTGGTTGCATATGTCTTAAATATGCATCATGAAGTGGTGAATATAAAATTTAGAGAAGACCACATGAACTAGGGGATATTCAGGTGTCCATGGAGGAAAGGAATTATTTTTTAAGAGTATTATGACACAACATTCATCAAACAAGCAAGACATCATATAAAACTTCCTTTTAAGTTTGACTTTGATCATTTGTAGGGATATGTTAAAGTGATGAGACCTCCCAAAGATAGATATATTTATCTTAAATGAGTATTATTAGAATGGGGACTTAATTTTTTTTTATGTGGATGATTTTGCTTTGCCTAAATAGTTGATTCATAAATAACATATCAATCCTAACTCCTTATATGAAGTTTTTTATAGTGTAAGAGTCTACGCCCTCTATATTAACCCAATGGTTTGAATCTTTGACTCAATATTTTATGGTATCCAGAACATCACTAGACTTCATCCACTCCTCTATAACATCCTTGGTATAATTGATATCAGGCTCAAGGAGGTGGTAATACTTATTGTAGGAAGTCCTAGAGATATCTACTATTAAATACTTGAAATTTTGTTACTCAATGCTAACATTATGAAAATTAGAAAACATGAGATTTTTTTTTTAAATATCACCATAATGGAATCCCCTAGATTTAGTGGTAACCTTCTAAATCACTAACTTCTATATAGGCAATAGGGCATCTGAGAACTCAATTTCATCTTATGTGGGATCATCATTTTTTTGTCTTATGTATATCCTCTAATGATTTGAAGAATTCATTTTTGTATTTTTATCATAAAATTTATATATGAAAGTGGTGTCCATAAATTCCTAAACCTAGGGTTAGATGAAGAAATGACCATTGTATACATTAACTCAAATATTACTTGTGAATTAGATGTGGGAAACACATATTATACAAAGAAAGTCTCATATGTTATTATCCATTAATCAACATTATGGGCTTTAATAATCTATATTTTGAAATGGTAGTTATGGGATCAACTTATATGGGACCTTATAATATCTAAATTGAGCTTATAGTAATGGTGACAAGATTTCAAAGTATGTGAATTAAACTCTAATTTTATGGTGATATTTCAATTTTTTCCCTTTCCTACTTCTAATTAGTGTTTAGGTATTTAATTCATCATTAAAAATATTTTTCAATGATGTGACTTATCCATGTGGTGATCTATGACCCCTAAAAATCTCTCAAGGGTAGAACATAGTTGATGTATTTGATGTTTAGAGTGTGTTATGCACATGCCCAAATCTTCCCTTCTTAGTGCTTGGGGAGATCATGAAGTCTACCAAGTGTTAGTTTAGTGTTGAGATGTCATGAAGAAGGTCCCTTTAGTGAAATTGTATTAATGATTTCGTCTTGGTTATATAGAAAATTGGGTGTATAATGGGACATGTGGTAGGATACAAGAGGACATGGCCTTGTACATCATACCCTTTCTAACATATCTTAGAGATATGTAGGTTTCACATGGAATTTTATAATTATTTTAAGCGTCTAAAAGTGTGACAATATTATGGCATGTAAGTTGGCTCTAGGAGTATGATATGACACATGGCCAATGCAAATTAGATGATATTTTTCATGTTTTACCTCTTCTAACATATTTAGGAACCTATCAATGCCACATGGAACTCTCAAATTGGCCCACTATGTCCCATATCCACATAATATTATAACACATAATATGTCTTTGGGAGTATGGATTTGGGTCTTCAAGTGTATGGTTTGGTAAGTGTAAAATTATGATTATATGATATTTCCTACATTGTAATAATATATGACACCTATGGAGGGCTCTAGTACCTACAAAATGTGATAAAGGCCAAGTAATTTTCAATCACTTTTATATAAAAATGTGTGCTAACCTTTCACAAGTGGATTTTGGGAGATTTTTAGCTGGACTTCACAACTCTGAGAGTTTAGCCTTGGGACCTACCATGTTAGCAATACTTTTTCCAAAGAAAAAAAATGTTCCCAAAAAAAATTAATTATATAAATATTAAATAAAAAAAGGGACTAAATATAAATATAAAAAGAGGCCTAAAAATATATAAAGTAAAGCATTAATCAAATGGGACTATAAATGAGTATACACAAATAGAATATCAAATCTTGATTAAAGCCAACCTATCGAGAATGGGCCCAATTATTATAGGATTAATATGGTTAAAAGGGGATCAATAATGTAGTTTTGAAAAATACTTGGGATTAAATGGATTTCCCTTTTCTTAAATGAAAATGGATATGTTGGTCATAAAAAATGGTGACTATGAAGGGAAAACACAATCCAAGTGTTTAAAACATAAGAATTTTTATTTCACCTTAGACAAATAAAATATATCATGGGGAAAAGATAACAATAGAAGAGACTAAATGAAGAACATAAATATGATTAAGCACATAACATTCTAAATTTTTATCCTTCCAAGTGGTCAACCTACATGGAAAAGTTATTTATATATGTTTAATCTTAAATTCATGGTAAAGGTAGGATTATCTTAGGTGATTTGAACTTTTGAATGGTGCTACATTTTGTAAATTTTGGTTGGGATGGGAAGGTTTGGGCATTGATCTATTACCAACCAAGAATCTATAGCCTAGATAGAGATTCTTTTGGATCCACACCAAGCCTTAATATATTTCCATGGAGATGGGAAAGCCTATAATGGAGGCTTCTTGAATCACTTATTAGGAAATCACTTATGATTTTATTTAAACATTAAAAAATACTTTCACTTTCATATTTTATTTCATTTTATCCAAGAAGGTTGGGAAACAATGTAGCCAAGGTAAGGGAGTAAATCAAAAAATTCTTATCACTGAAGACTGACACTTTTACTATTTCCATAAATTATCAAGGTGGATTATTAATGTGTTTAAAGTGTGTTGTTGAATTAATATTAGTTATGAAACCATTATTAATTTACATGATAAATTTATAATTAGTGAATAATTTTTCCCTGATACTATGAAAGGATGTACCATCCTACTTACATGTTTAAAATGGGAACAAATTCTCCTAGTTATCAATTATTAGATTGCACATTTAATGTTTTATTATTTTTTAAGGGAATAAATTGGTGAACCAAATGGTATAGAAATTAGAGGCTTGGCCACATTCAAAGTAGATGTATTACTACTATGTAACAAGATTCAAATGGGTCAAATAGAGGAAAACATAGGAAGAAAATTAAAGAAAAAGAACAATAGAAATCAAAGCAAAGACAAGGAAAGTAATGAAAAGAAATTAATAAAAAAAATAAGTAGAAATAAAAATACTCTAATACTAAGATAAATATACACTACTCCTAAACTAAAACTTATAGTCATTCTAAGATAGTGGTGAATGACACAACTGAAAAGTAGTGCTTCAAGAATTGCCAATTCACTAGTAGGGAGAGTTTATTTCATCCTAATATCTTAGTAATATGATAAGGACCAATCCAAAAGGGATATAACTTGGATGTATGTCCCTTTTTTCATGGGCATTATCCCATAATAGGACCAATTTATATATTATGAAATCCTTCACCTTGGCTTTCTTATCAAACCATATCTTAACTACCTCTTGGAATCTACTAAAGTTATATAGGGCTTATTCTCATGTGTCTTACATTTGAATGTTGTCTAATGGTCTTTATTTCTCTCTCTCATATCCTTCCATGTATTATTACATAAATTTGTATGTAGGAAATATGAGGGTTATTATGAATATTGGTTCTTGACCATATACCAAGAGGATTGGTGAACTCTCAAGGGATTATTTATTTCTTATGAAATTGGCCCACAATACATATTTCAACACCAAGTGCAAATATATAGGTCTCTTCTAAGTTAACATATCAATTAAATTATTATTTGTAGATTCCACTAGTTAATTTCCATATGGATAATAGTTGGAAGATAATTTCAATTTGATGCCATTTTTATAGGCCCATTTTATGAGTTTAGTTGACTAAAAAGTAGACATATTATCATATATCAATGAGACTTTTGTGTTAAATTGGGTGACTATGTTTTTCTCAATAAATTTAATCACTTCCTTATCAATTCTATTCTTCATGGGAAATATATTTTTCTACATTATGCAATAATCCTTAATGGTTAGTATGAACTTGTGGCTAACTTATGAGTTGTGAATGATGATTCCAAAAACTCTAGTTCCCATTGAGAAAAGCTATGTTCTCTCATCATAGGTTTGAGTGTAATCACATCATGACTATATTTCTTGGTGAAATTATATAAATAATAGAAATTTTAGACACAATTATATGCATCATTAACTATGGTTGGCCAATAATACCCAGCTCACAGAATTTGAAGAGATGTCATTTTCTTGAAGGGTGGCCACTTCGCAATTTCTCATGGAATTTGGTCATAACTTCTTTAGCTTATTATTAAGGAAAACAAAATAAGTATATACCTTCATAATGTTTTTTATTGGATCACTCCTTTCTTCAACATGTAGTGTGTTTCCTTAAACTAAAGGGCTCTCCATTGTTGTCTACTTAGTTATAGAGGAAACTTTCCATATAGTAGATAATGAACAATCAAATGATACTAATATTGGCTTGTCATCTCTACTTAATTTATATGTACCATAATGATCTTTTGATTTACTTATACCATAAAAAATGTGAGGCATTGGCCTCTCACCATTCTATATGGATTAATATCTAGGTCATATGCTTTCAACTTGGCTATCCATCAACCTGTACATTCACTGATGTCATTTTATCTTATCACATCTTTTATCATAGGATTGTACACAATGGCACAAACCTTAAATCAAAGGAAATAGTGTCATAATTTATTCATGTCTTTAACTAAATCATAATAATAATTCTCTAGAGTAAAATATTTCCTTTTTGTATCCTTCAAGATGGTTCTAATGAATGATATGGGTTGTTATCATGTGTCAATGTTATACATGAGTATAATGGCTATAATATGCTCAAAATCAAAATATTAAAGATGTAAATCCTTTGTATAGTCTAAGATAATTAGAACAAGTGCCTACATAATAGCATGCTTAATATATTATAATTCATCTTTATCTTAAGGGGTACATTCATCTTTATCTTCCTCTTTAAAAATAACACTCAAATGTTTAACAATCTCAACAAAATGAGATATAAACTTATTCACAAAGTCAATTTTTCCAAAGAAGGATTTCAATTCCCTTTTGTTGTTAGGGAGAGGTATCTTATAAATATTATTAACTCACTTAGGATCAATGTAAATACCTTCCTTTATGATGATGTGTCCAAGAAAATTACCCTCAATGACCCAAAATATGCTTTTCTTTGGATTGAGGGAGATACCATACCTTTTTTACCTTTAAAACATTCTTTATAGGTGATGAATGTGATCAAACCTATGTTTTCAAAACATATCTAGGTAATTTACATACATAATGATGTATTTTCTAATCAGACCTTAGAAAGTGAAATCCATGGTTCTTTGGAATGTGGCCCCAACATTGATTAAGTTGTAAGACATTATTTTATAGGTGAAGGTGACCCACTAGGTCATGAACTTGGTCTTGACCCTATCTTTTTGGTTTACTAAGACTTAGTTGTAAAGATTCCATCCAAGAAATACATCATATGGGAGACACTCTCCATATAAACCGCTTCATCTAAGGATGGTAGGGGGTAATTTTATTTATCAAAGACTTGGTTTAGATTCCTAAATTCTATATAGAGTGTGATTTCCTCATTATTCTTAAAAATAGGGATGAAGTTTACAACCCATGTAGATTGGTGGAATGGGAAGATGATCTAAAATGAGAGTAGTTTGTGGACCTCTTTGTGGATGAGAGGTTATAAAATGGGATTCACATGTCATTATCTCTACTTGAAAGGCTTATGTTATTGTATAAGTGGGATGGAGTGTCTTATCACTCTTGGATCGAAGATCTTATTGTAGGTTAATGAAATTGTGTCTTTATATCACATAATAAAATATCTAGGATCTTTTATATCAAGCCTAGTATAATCATGGCCAATAGGGTTTGTTGACTGATCCAAGGTTGATGATATTAGATAATTGATTAACATAAGCTAGTATTTTAATTTTTTCAATCTATTTATCTAAATCTAATATCCTTTCAATATAAATTATACCTTTTAGGACGTGATTCTATTTTAAATTCATGATCCCATCATCACCATAGTCATTATTCATAATGTTTTCCCTCTCTCATATATCATATTGTCACTAAATACCCCTTAGTTATGTAAAAATTCTATGATATTATGATCTTCCTTGAAAAATTGTAAGTTTTCAATGTTTTTTGGGATTGAAGGATAAGATATTAACTTTATGAATGACTTATTCAACTTATAGTCATATAGTAGTGCTCGATTTGTGACAGAGGTGCATAAAGAGTGTATGACTTAATTTTCCTCCTTGGGAATGGGAATCACATTGAATGTTTTAATTAAATCCCATGCTCAATTATTATATTTATTTAAATAATAAAACTTGCATTATAAATTGATCATAACTTGGTTAATTACCAAATCAAAGTCTCTGAATATTTGTAGTTCCTTGACCTTGTGTTTTATACCAAGTTGTAAGCTTAGAAGTGAGGCTTCATATTCTACAAGATTATTAGTGCAAGGAAAGTAAATTTTGTGGATTTCTAAGTTTCATCTTCCTTGTGCGATGATAAATAAGATATCTACACAAAAACCATATTTGAAGTGGGGCCCATCAAAGTACATGGACTATAGGCCTGATGACTTAGAGGCTTCATCAATTAGGTTTTTGGCAAGCTACGTAGAAATGGTAAAGATTACTATTTCAATTGATAATACATTTATATTTTAATTTATAGAATTATATTTAGTGAGCATATTATTAATATGAATCTCTCTATCAATTTTGATTTGATTGGTTACACCTCTCCAAGGTATTCACATATGTGAAAAAAATGTATATGTGTACCCATTTAAGTTTTAATACCAATATCTACTAAATAACATTCCATATGCCTCATGGATTTTGACCACATGTATGTTTATGAATTTTTAGACTAAAGGTTATAATTCCAATTACACATGTACATTTAATATATCACCTATTAATCATCATTAGTCCCTATCTCTTTTAAATTCCATAAGGCATAATGTTTGTTGAGGCTTCTAATTCAACCAAACAGTTGTGAAAATTCTTTCCAAATATGTGTAATGTGATTTTAAAATGTGTAACCTCAACTTTTTTTCTTATGTATTACTACATTGGTGTGTGATGTATTTTATTTGGGTTGGATCATTTTATCCATCAAATACTTTAAAGTAAGATCACATTACTCAATAATATGAGCTAGCTCATGTAGTTTGGTATTTGTCTTAATCTTTTTGATATCCTCTACTATGTTTCAACCATTTTTACTAAGGGTAGGTTATGACTGTACATGACATATTTGGTTTTTACCTTTTGGAGGTGGGGGCCATTATTATCTTTAAGATATAGATATGAAACACCATTGTTTCAAGGAGTGGATTTTTAATGGGTTTATGTTGTGTCTTAATCCTCTAAGTGTAATTATTTATCTAGTACTTATGAAAATCATGTACCTCATCAATGGCTTCCTCAAGTTCATTATCTCCATATCTTTTGAATTTGAGAGTCACTAATACCATAGGACTTGTGTGTGTGTGTGCATGTGCATGCGTGCGTACGTGCGTGCGTGCGTGCGTGCATGCGTGTGTGTGTGTGTGTGTGTGTGTGTGTGTGTGTGTGTGTGTGTGTGTGTGTGTGTGTGTGTGTGTGTGTGTGTGTGTGTGTGTGTGAGAGAGAGAGAGAGAGAGAGAGAGAGAGAGAGAAAGATTAGGAATTTAGGTGACTTAGTTGAGATTTGGTGGTTCAAAACCATCTCATATTCATCTATGGTATATCTATGGAATATCTCTAAGGTAATGAAAAATCAATGAAATCTGGATCTCCATGTTTGGAAGTGTAACGCAACATACACCAATTTGGCAAGGATAACTCATAGATGTTGATTTTTAGAAACTTGTTAGGAAATGGCTATGGATTGTTACAGGGATGGTTGTATATTTGTTAGGTAAATTTATTGTTAAATCTTCCCCCCAAAATTTCCATTCTACCTTTGAAGGCCTGATAATTTTTTGTTAATTTTTTGCACCATGCATTGTATGGTGTCCAACTCATTCTTAGTAAACTGTTGGGGTATACATTAGACATTATTAACAACTAGTACTAAGGATTGGTTATGAACCTAGGGTATATCCTCACCATATTATGCCTGAGGAAACTTATATGTTGGTTGGGTGCATCTTACCTTAAGGGTACTGATCAATCACAAACATCAGATTAGGCATTGACATGTTCTAATTTTCATTGGGGATAGGGTTTAAGTCAGTCATATTATGAGTGTTATTATGAATACCTAGAGTCATTTGGCCTTGGGGGTTTTAATTCCTATCTAGCTTAATGGATTTAGTATACACTTTTGGTATGTCTAACATGATGGCGTCTCTTCACATAAACACCTATCTTAGGAACCAAAGAATTATTGTATATTTATAAAACTATCCAACCATATAATCTATATAGGGTTATGATTTATTTTTACATATTTTAGAACATGGCATTAAAGGATTTAATGGGTTCATTGGCTTTCCTTTTCATACTATTATATTACTGATAGAGTACACTAAGGTCTATAACTTATTTGAATTGGGATAAGAAGGTGTTAATGAATTAGTCCTAGATAGTGATGGAATATTTAGGGAGGTTCAAGAACTAGTCATATGTATCATGTTTCAATCTAAACAATAAAATCCTAAATGATATTTATTTATGTTCAACATTTAAGATTTAGAGGTCAGTTTTTTATGAAGTGATATGTTCTTTGGTTGTACATCCCTATTAGGCATGAAACATGGTATATATCTTTAAGGATTACTAGTAAATTCATGTATGACTCTAGTAATATTAATGGTAAAACTGGCTAACCAAGCCACCTATGCAATGGAGAAAGGATTGGGATATTGATATGGATAGGTTATGAAAGTAGGGAAATGGGTGGAAATTTAAAGAGTTTCAATATCTACCTAACAATTCGAGGCCATTTGAATGTTCCTAATGGATGGAATAATAACACACATGAGTCAAAATTGGATGTAGTGATACATTGGGGAGGATCTAATTTGATTTACATCTAATGGATAACCTAATGATGGAAACTTATTGCACATTTTATAGTGTTTTAATACCTATCCCTCCTTATAGTGCTAGACTATGTTGGTATCTCAAAGCATACCATTGATATTGGGTATCCAAAAGGCCAACATGCTAATGGCATTTCATCCTCTCATTTTTAGACTAATGATGGTGCAACCCATCTAATAAGTTGTAGGTATTGGGATATCTTATGTAACTTACATATAATAAATCTCAAGGCATGTATTATCACCTTAGAGAGCTCAAACCTTTTGGTAAATTATTGTGATATGTTTGGGAGTCTTTCATCACTCTATTTATTTTATGTATCTAACTATAATATGGTTCTATGCATTGAAGAGGTGGATTAAAATCAATAAAAAATAAAGAAAGAGAAATTCAAGGCAAGAAAAAGACATTTTCAAATTTAATGAGGGTTGTCAATCCTTGGATAAAATTTACACATTTGATTGTAATTTACTTATATATATCTAGTTTTACACAATATCAAACTAAAATATATAGGTCATGGGGTCTAAGGAACCATAAAATTGATCATTCTTTCAAGATTATCCTTTTAATATAAACTATAAGATTATTAACACACTTCTACATATAGTAATCTAGATAATCATGATAAGCCACAAAAATTGGTTAGAATAGAATATAGTTCATCATAATTAAACACATAAATAAACACATATTCATATCATTGTATACAAACACTAATAATCATCACTTCACCATGAAAGAATGTGCAAGTTTCCATAAAGAGTACACAACAACCCTGAATACTTTTACAAGTTTCTGCAATTCATGTTCTTTATTATTAAGAGAAATCCAACCCCAAAAAACAAGTTATAAAGTAATATATAAATAAATGAGATGACATCCACTATCCAAAATCACAAGGTCCCAAGATTAACCATCATGGAATAGTTTGTTAAAAATATGTAGGCCCCAAAAAGGACAAAAAATAGGGACCCCAAAGTTAGGACAAAACATTCCTAATTTGGGACCACTTAATTATAATGATTAAAATTAGTTAGGACCTATGGGAAGACCACCACCTAACTATTTTTTGGATTCATATGTGCCTTTTAAAACTTGAGAAATGATATTAACTTCTTGTTTGATCTTGGGTAAGCTGATAGGAGCTCCCAAAAATGAATCTTTCCATGATTTATCAATTCTGTGTGAGACTTTTGAGGGACATCAAGAGACCTTGACTACATTGCCCATGCTAATGTTACACATAGCATGAATGGAAATATCCATGATGGTTCTAAATCTATCCTTATTGGATTTTCTTTCTTCCTTGTGTCAAACTTAAAACTTTTTAGGTGGCCCCTATATTCATATTTGCTAATCGGTGTGCCATCTAGGTGTAAAAGTATATTAATGTTTACCCCTATGAACTAGGCAAGAATTTTTGCTCTATTATTATCTTAAGGAATAATTTTTTCTTTCATATCTCTTTCCACTCTTCTATTTAGGTCCTCATGTTTCCTATAAAGGTCTTATATAATTTGAGGTCCATCAATAGCATGATATATAACTAAGGGATATTCCATTATTAATCACAATTGCCATCTTATTACACTTTTTTATCAAAAATGATTATAGTTTATAGGTATTCATGTTCCATTTTATAGATCACATTTATTTTTGTAATGGCCTTAATCACCTCCCCCAAAGTAGTAAACAAATCAAACAAAGATCCCTCCACATTGCCCAGTAACTCAATAGGGATGGTGTTCTTTACTTGTGACTCTAAGGTCATTACATACTCCTTTAGTTTCTCCATGATATTTTAAGTAATTTATTTTTAATATTTGAACACTGAGATTGGGTTTTTAATGATTTTATATTCCCTAGTTTTCCACTTCTTCCTAGTATTGGGAAGTGTTGTCATTGATGCCAAGGTCAAGGTAGATATCATTGATGTCAAGGTCAAGGTGGATGTCATTGATGTCAAAGTACATCTAGTAAAGATGCATGGGGAAGTGTAATATGTTAAGAGAGAACTTTAAGGAAACTTGATGATTATTCTAAGGTTGAATACAAGGTTAAATATAAGGCAAGCATGTTTTTGTATGAGTTCTTGAGTACAAGGTTCTTGAGAAGGTTTGTGCATTAGATTCCTAGTTAGTGAAAGAAGGAGCATGGTGGCTTAGTGAGATGAAAGCAAAAACTCATAATAGGATGTTTGAGGGTACTTGAGAATGTATATGAAGTATTGAATCACTTATGGGAGATTCAAAGTGTGCCTATAAGGGTAAGACCTATAGACCTAACATGTAATTAGACTAGTTTTAAACCCTGGTTGACCCAATAAGGTACCATAAAATGTTGTAAAGAACCATGAAGGATGAAAATAAATTTTAGATCATGAGAGAAGTTTCTTGAGCATGTGAGTGAGGTGGAGAGTTCATGAATAGTGGCTATAAGGTCATTTTAAATGCCTAAACTAACTTGTAGGTCATAAGCCTAAAGTGCAAAGAAAGAGATGCTGGCCTAATGGGGTATCATGATCAATTTATAAGTTAAGCATTTAAAAATGAGTATATATATATATATATATATATATATATATATATATATATATATATATATATATATATATATATATATTCCATTTTTTTAGGTTTTTTTACCAATTCTAAGGTTAAAGTTTACAAGAAAAGGTATGGTATGTGGATTTGAGGTTTCATGTGTGCACAGAATGAAGGGTTCCCAACTTGAGAAGGAATTTCATGTGTTCTTTGTCATGTGTAACATATTAATGAGAAACCAATACATTCATGGTAGATGGGTAAGATTCCTATCTCAAAGTTCCAAGCATTGGTTCTTGGATTAAAGACCTAAGCTTTATGAATGATTGTTACGACTGTAAGGTGGTTTATACCTCTCTAAAACCCTAACCTTGACCTGATATGGAAGATATTAAAATAAATAGATCATAATGTATTATATGACCTATTTTTATGATTTTTCAATGTATAAGACTCTCCTAGGTACCTTTAAGTGGCATTGGTATGTTAGCTGAGTGAGTAGACCCTACAGGAAAAGCCATGTTTCTTGGAAATTTTCCATAACAGGTAGAGTTGACCAATTCAAAGTTAATAAGTGGATGGAGGTTGAATCTTGAGAGTTATATATTATTCCCATGGTTATTTATGAGTATTTTATAGACTTTATATGTGTTAAATTTTTCATACAAGTTGAGTTATTACTAAAAGGCCTAGGGATGCAGACATTGAGAAAAACTAAGAAAAAGTGAGAATGAGATTAGGGATGTGTTGTCATGGATTAAGGATGCATCCAAATGCATGGGGTTATTTTTAAATACCTTTATTACACATTAATATTTATTATATGATTTGGATGTTAGTGGATATGTTGAGAATGATGCTTATAAGTTGACATGTCTAGTGCAAATAAGATAATGAAGGTGTAAGGGTGTGAGATTGGTCTACAAGACAAATATTTTCACTTTAACATGGTTTATTTATATATAATATTTACATAATTATCTCATAATATCATCCAAATACATATGTCTCTAAAAGTGTGTAGACAAGAGTTGAAAGTCATTTTCACCATGACTAGTTTTAAAGGTGTATTGACAAGTCTAAGTAAACAAGTGGGAGTGATGAGTTGGAGGCTCTCTATACTTAGATGAAGAATAAAATGCATATATATATATATATATATATATATATATATATATATATATATATATATATATATATATATATATATTAAGACATTATTTTCCTATAAATTATCTAAAAAAACTTGGAAGTTAGTATAAGAGGATTGGAACATAGAAGCCAAAATGGCTTGTCTATCTAAGTAAGGTCAGCGAGAAAGGAGGTCAACATATTGCTCTGTAAGACCAATAGTAATCATTTATGCTTATGATATTTTTTTATAAGTTTATATAATGATTATTTATTATCATATTAATGTATTTTAATACCTTAAAATTGTACTTTTAGGTGTCAAATTTTCAAGGTTCCATGACTATGTTTTGAGACCAATTGATAGTTCTGAGTAAGCTTCTTATAGAGAAGGGTTTGAGCACGTATGCGATGAGTTTCAAGGTATAATACACATTTTTATGACCCTAAGGTAATAATTATTCTATTAATATGTTTTGTTACCATGATTTTTTTCCAAATCT
Source organism: Torreya grandis (assembly GCA_037957365.1). NCBI lineage: Eukaryota > Viridiplantae > Streptophyta > Pinopsida > Cupressales > Taxaceae > Torreya > Torreya grandis. The sequence continues at coordinate 1,119,288 of JARHVA010003392.1, read as the reverse complement.
ATGTTTGTGCTTCAATTGTTTTAGATAAACTTCTGGGTATACACAGGGCTAATATGAATTATTCTAATGATGTGCTCTAAGTAGTGATATGAGATAAAAAGTGTTATGGATAATATATTATATTAAAATATTTATATTGGTTTGAAATATTATTTTATTATTCTATGTAAATTTTGTTAATGTTCTATAAAAGGATCAAAGGGTAATGTTTGTTAATTAGGCTTAATGGGATTGGGTCTCTATGAGACCTAAATGAGAGATAAGGCTTATTTGAGAAAGATAAGATATAAAGGAAATAAAATAAAAATTTATACATGTATATAGTTGTTATAAGATATATTCCATGTATTAATTAAGAAGATAAGAGTGTTTGATTGATTAAGAAGGATATGAACAAGAAAAGTCTTGTATATATACTAAGCAATTTTAGGCCTAATAAAAGAAGTACAAAGAGTAGATGTAAAACAAAGAAGAAGAGGATTGTGTGAGATTAAATAGGTGTTTAAAATTATAAAATAAATTAAATATATCATTTATAGACATATATAGGGTTTTATAAGTGCTTTCATAATAGTCTCAATCCATAGAAGGGCTAATTGAGCAAAGAAGGTAAAGAACAAATTTTGCTTGTGTGAGAGGAAAATTTGAGAGTGATAGAGAGAAATATGATCCAAAACTCAGAATATTTGGTTTAAATATAATTAATTAAATAATAACAACACAAATTTAATCATGCTATCTCTGAGAAGAGATGTTTTATTGCTCGAAATTGTAGATACAACATATGCCTATCTCTGGGAAGAGATGTCTGATTTATTTTTCGGGTTACATATTCATTTATAAAAAAATTTAAGGAAATATGAGGATGTGGAAGGTCACAAATATTGAGGTTTATTAAGTGGTTTGACTTCCATTATTCACAACAATACAGAATTTAAGGAATTACTATTTTTAGAAACTTACTATTTTTAGACTGCACTACTAAAATTTAAAATTTGGGGCACTTACAATTGGTTTTATGGGATAAAAACCCAATGATTTTATATTTTTACCATCTCATGTCATTCCCCTCATTATTATCTTTCAAATGGTTCAAATGGGGAGTTAAATGGAGCTATAATACAAAGCAATGGCTCCCAAAAGTTTTGCCACCAATTAGGGTAGAACCATCGCTTGAATTCTCACCTGAAATGTTGCTCAGATCAAAAAAAGACAAAAAAAAATTTTGAGAGGGAAAAATTATAAAGTTATAAATTTATAGAGTGTTTCTTAAGTGGGTGCTTGATCAGTAAGGGGTTTGTAGCCTCCTAGCAAGTTGGTGATTGTTAAAGTCAAGTTGGTGCTTAATAAATTTAGAGATTGGTGTTCCTTGTTGGGTTGGTGCTCAAATAAATATGATTAATGGTATTATAAGACAATTTTTAAAATTTGTTCTTCAATGGGTTTTATTCCCTTTTAGGGTTTCCATCATACATATTATGTTCATATGTTACATGCTTTTGTAGATTGGTGCTTATGTTTGCTAAAGATAAACATGCTTGTCTAAATGATCTATGATTTATAAATTAAAGATTGTTTAAATTATTGAAGACTAATTTAACCCCCCCCCCTCTATGTAATTTTATTTTAAACATTTGGTATCAGATATTGGTCCTTTGAATCAAGTCTAAAAACGTAAAGGAGATCCTAAAAGTAGGGATGGTTGGTCAGCAAGCTTAAGGTGGTTTATTTATTAGTAAGGCTCCATTGTTTAATCAATATAAATATGCATTTTGGAGTGTAGTAATGAATATATAATTTATTTCACAAAGATATGATATTTGGCAATCAATTATGGGTGGTTATATAGCTCCTTTTATTCCTCCAATAGATGTAATAGGTAAGAAGGCTAGTCAAAACAACTCTAAGGTAATGAATGCCAATATTTGTAGCCTATCAGAGGTAGAGATAGTGAAGGTAATTCATTATGATTCATCCAAAGAGATATGAGATAAAATGAAGACTATCTATGAAGGTGACACCAAGGTAAATATGGCCAAGTTGTAGACCCACAAAAGATAGTTTAAAATACTAAAAATGAACAAAGATGAAACCATTGCATCCTCTTTATTAAAGGTTGATGAAGTTATAAATATCATTAGAGGATTGTGAGAACAATTCAAAGAATATACTATTGTTCAAAAAGTGTTGAGACCACTAACTTCTAAGTTTTTCTCTAAGGTATATATAGTAGAAGAGATGTAAGATTTGGATAGGCTAGAGATGGATGGGCTTCATGGAATATTGATTTTTTATGAGATGAGAACAAATGAAGGAATACCTCCCAAAATAGAAGTAGATTTCAAAGTTGGGAAGAAGTCAAAATCCAAAAATTTCAAGGATGAGGAATGTTTAGATGTTGATGATGATCAACTAATAGCTATGTTTGCAAGGAAGTTGAGATTTGGATCTGGTAAGTACAAAGGTAAGTTTCCATTCAAAATTTTCAACTATGGTAAGATTGGTAACTTTACATTCAAGTGACCTAACAAGGATAAATCTGATCATAATTAAGAACATGATGAACATCATGAAGATGAGAAGAAGACCTGTAATCTTAATAATTATAAGGAGTTTAGAAAATATGAAGGCAAAAAAAGAACTTTCAAAAATAAGAAAAGCTTTTATACTAAGGAATATAATCCTTCTAATGTAAGTGAATCAATTGAGTCTGATAGTGATGATGGAAGTCATGACCCTAAACATGACAATAATGAAACTTTATTTATGGTCATAGAATCAGACAATGAGGGTTTTTCAAGTGGGAAAGGCATTATGGTTGATGTAAAATTAGATGAATAAGAATTTGAAGTAGATATTGAGGTAGAATTGGTAAGTGTACTAAAGGAATTAAAGTTTCAAAGGAAAAATAATCACAAACTAAGATCACTAGTTAAGGATTATGAGGAGCAGATTGGCTTATTTAAGGAAAGGCTAAGTAACACTTCTGAGGAATATGATGAGATCATCAGTCAAGTTGAGACAAAAATGTATGTAGTCAATGCAAGCTTAGAGGTGAAAAAGGAAGAGTGCATTAGGTATAAAACTGAAGTGGAATCCTTAAAAGTAGATTTAAATTAAGAACCCAACAAGATGAGGAGCTTTGTGAAGTTTGAAATGAGCACTGATGCAGTAGATGATATATTGAGTTTTTAAAATTCTACAAGTGAAAAAATAGGTCTTGGCTTCAAATAAGACCAAAAGGAGGCACCCCAAGTTAAGGAGAAGACTATTTAAGATAAAATGGCCAACATGAAAAGACCTATCAAATAAGATAATGTTATAAGGTATACCAATTCATTCAATGCGTATTGTATGTACAATCAGTTTGGTCATAGAGCAAGAGAATGTAAAAGACCCTCCAAGAATGAGTATTTATGGGACCATGGAAGGAGTCACAGCTTGCATCAATCAAAAGGTATTTATAAGGTGGTTTGATATAGTTGTCATGGTGTAGGACACATTGCAAGATTTTATCCTAATAAGGTTAGATAGTCATCAAGTTAAAATAGGAGGTTTGAAGCCTCTAGAGTGTTAAAGAGAATAAAAATGAATGTTTTGAAACCAAAGATAATGAAGATGAGTCATGACCAATATATAAGCTCAAGTGGACTACTTACTATAATAAATCATGCTTCAAATGTAAAATCAAGTCAGGAATGCTTGTTGTTAGCCCACATTAATGATCAAATGGATGATGAAGAGATCAAACCTATAATGTAAATCAATCCTAAAAGGGTATTTAAGGACATTTAGTCAGATGAGAGCATGGAGATTTGGGGTGTCCTATAAGAAGTGGTGATTCTATTATGCTTTATGGAGACACTTTTAAAGTAGTAGAAGCATGATGAATGCTTGGTTTGAGGGGGGTCTATTCAATTTTTTGACTATGTCTTTTATACATTGAGAAGTAGTCTTTTTATCGAAATTCATTTGAAGGAGGTATGATTATATTAAGGGGGATCATGTTACCTTAATGTTTCAAATTATGTGTGTTGAGCTCTTGTATAAATAAGGTATGGCCTCATATGATAATTACATAGGACCCTTAGTCATCAATGTCAAAGTGGGAGAATTTCCAATAAGGGAGATTAACCAGCTTGGGGAGATGAAAGAAAGAAAACTAAAGAATGTTTTTCCATCAATGACAAATGGGGATTTTTTTTAGAAGTGTTGTCATTGATGTCAAGGTCAAGGTGGATATCATTGATAGCAAGGTCAAGGTGGATGTCATTGATGTCAAGATGCATCTATTAAATATGAATGGTGAAGTGTCATATGTTAGGAGATAATTTGAAGGCAACCTAATGATTATTGTTGACGCTGGAAAGTGCACCCAGTTGGCAAGAAAACGGATTCCTGCCCTCTCCCTGCAACATGGAAACTCCTCTCTCACCTGTGGGATGATGAAGCAAGAGAGGAGAGTCTCTAGATAAGGGCTAGCTCCCTTCAATGTATCTTGTCTGTTTCAGGCAGTGCAAAAATAACGGATATACAGATATACAGCTATAAATTGGGGGGGATGAAAAGGGAGAAGAAATGCATGAGAACAAACTGCCTACACTAAAGAGGTGATACACCAAAAATAGGTTGACCTTCCACATCCACTCTCAAAATCAAGAGAAATGCAGCTATACTCTACACATCTGGCAGAGGAACCAGGCTGCTAAAACTAACAGAGAGGCTATAATGGAAAATACATAACAGCGGTTTACCAAGGTGCTGTGGAATGCACACTTATAACCAACTTACTCTATTCTGCCCTTCTCAAATATTGCTCTTCTCCTTTCAGCTACAGAATTGGCACCTTGTAGATAGTTGGTCTGTTGGCATTACCTGTGAAAGCATGGAAGATAATGACTAAACACAAATAATACTCATGACATACATAGCAAATCTATGCAAAATAGAGGCAAAAAACTATATTTTATTGATTCAGGTGGATAATTTGCAAAGCTGTGCTCTTTACAAAAGTCTGAGAAAGATCCTCTAAAATGACCAAGTCTGCATATTTATATGAGAAATGGTAGTCTTAGTCTTCATTAGGAAGAGAGAAAACACTGTAGATGACATCACAAGTCTGCCAAGACCATGCTTGATGTCTCATTTTGCATGCAATCACTCTCCTCATTTTGCATGCCAGGCACTCTCCTCATTTTGCATGTTGAGCGGGTCCTTTTCTGTGTTCTACGGGTCTTTTTTACCGCTGTCTGTTGTGGGCGGCAAATTTGCCACCTGCTGCATATGGGCGGCCCTTTTGGTGTCCGCTACATGGGTGGCCCTTTCTTCTTCCCCGCCGTGGGTGGGGGTTTTCATTTCACCCCCTGAGGGCGGTGCTTTTTTGTCTTCCCGCCGTGGGCAGGGGTTTCCATTTCGCCACCTGAGAGGGGGTGGGCTTTTCTTTTTCCCCACTGCGGGCGGGCTTTTTCTTTTCTCCGCTGCGGGCGGGCACTGCTCATTCGCCGCCTGGGGGTGGGGGTTTCATTTTTGCCGCCTTCGGGCGGCCGTTTTTCATTTCCTGCCTATGGCGGGCCTTTCATTTTCCCCACCGGGGGGCGGGGGTTCCATTTTTGCTGCCTTCGGGTGGTCGTTTCTCATGTGCCACCTATGGCGGGTGCTAGGCATTCGCCGCCTTGGGCAGGCTTTTGTCGTCTACTGCCCTCAGGCGGCCTTCGGCCGTCTGCCTCCCTTGAGCGGCCTTCGGCCGTCTGCCGCCTACTGGTGGCTTTCGGCCATCAGTCGGTCAACAAACTGGCAACTTACAAGGGAAGCGTGCCTGCTATGCTTAAGACCCAGTTGCCTCTAAATATCCATTGGGCGCGGAGTCGGATGGTGACTTTGAAGAGAGTTCACAACAGCTTTTGAGATCCCAAAATCAAGTACACAAAATTTTACCCCCAAATAAAGGGAAACACACAAAGCTAAAAACAACTAACTGTGCAAACTGCACTTAGGGAAAATAGGGAAAACTATGTACAGCTAAACCAAAATTTAGTGGCAATGCTTCAGATGTATCCCGTTGATTGGGATATGCAATTCTTCACTGTCCAACCTAGAGAGATGGAATGCGTTATGCTGCTTGCACTGAGTAATCATGTAAGGACCGCTCCAGAGGGCATCAAATTTTGCATGTTTTCTGGGCTTAGCTCTATCTTTATCCCATTTTAGGACAATGTCTCCTTTGACGAAACTTTTTGACGAAGATCTCTTGTCGAAATGTCTTTTCACCTGCTGTTGGCGACTGATCATAGAGACCATGGCCCGATTCCTTACCTCTTGGAGCCCCATTAGTTCACACAATCTGACATCCATGCTGCTTCCTTCTTCTAGTTGCAACTGATGAGCGAGGTCCAGTGCTGGCAATTCAAGTGAGATAGGAAGCCTTGCTTCCCTTCCATACACAAGCGTATATGGAGAATTTTCGATTGATCTTTTCAGAGTGATTCAATCGGCCCATAGAGTTGTTTTCAATTTGGCATGCCAAGTTTTCTAATTTTCTTCCATGGTCTTTTTTATAATCCTAATCAGATTTTTGTTAGTGGACTCAGCCAACCCATTCCCCTGCGGGTAGTAATTTGATGAAGTGCTGAGGTATATACCATACCTTAGCATCCATTCACTAGTTTTAGTTCCCAGAAAAGCCAAGGTGTTATCTGAGATTATGGTGGCTGGGACCCCAAACCTTGTCACTAAATCCTCATAAAAATCTAGGACTGCGCTCTCATTCACTTCCTTCAAAGCAATGGCTTCCACCCACCTGGTGAAATAATCTGTAGCAGTCAAGACCCATTTGTGTCCGGCATTGGAGGGAGGATTGATCATCCCTATGAAATCTAGGCCCCACTGCATGAATGGTTGTTCAACTTGAATGGGTTGTAGGGGCATGGCAGCCAATCACTGCTTTTCATCAGAGAGTGTACACTTCTGGCACTTTCTTACCCAAGCATGGGTATCCTTGAAGAGAGTGGGCTAGAAATAGGCAGCTCTCATTATTTTTGCTACTGTGGTCTTAGGGGCAAAATGGCTGCCTGCTGGCCCATCGTGAAACTCAGCCAATACCTTGTCAGCCTGACTGAAGTCAATGCATCTCAAGAGAACCCCAAAGAGATCCTTCCTAAATAATACTCCATCAATCAAAACATAGGGAAGGGGCTGAAGTTTAAAATACCTTCTTCCGACCCTACCGAGACCCTGCAGACATTCACCCACAAGAAGGAAACACTTCATGTCCAACGTCCAATCTCTTACGACCACTGGTTCTTCTGCAGTGGCTGCGTCATGGATCAGTAAGTTGTCTTCACCCTTTTGTCTCAAATTTGTGGCTAGCTATTCACATAGGCCCTTTCCTCTCACCAACTTGGCAATTTTGATGTCTATGTCGTACTCCATCACTTTGGTGATCCATCCCACTCTTTTCTCATTTAAGTCTCGATTGGTCAAAAAATCTTTGACACCAGGGTGTGGAACCATGAGATGGATCTTGTTGTTCGACAACATATATCTAAATTTCTTCAGGCTACGCACTACTACCAGGACTTGCTTCTCTATGTAGGTGTACCTGATTTCGAAGTCCTCTAACCCTTGGCTAAAGAAGGTGAGTGGTTGCTCGAGGTCATCACTGTTCGCTTGGGTAAGCATAGTCGATATTACTTCTCCATTGCTAAAGGTATAGAGATTGAGGTCTTTATTGAAGTCGGGGCTGATTAGAGCGAGAGCCTGGGTCAAAGCTTGTTTGATAGCTTCAAAGCTATCCTTTCTTAGCGTTGTCCATTTGAATTCTTCACCCTTCCTCAGCATAGAGGTTAGGGGTCTAACTATTTCAGCAAAGTTTGGAATGAACCTCTGAATGAAATTTATCCGACCAAAGAAACTCTGCAAGCCTTTCTTGTGCTTTGGTAGGGACATCTCCAGAATGGAGCGGACTCTCTCTGGGTCAATAGACAAACCTTCCTTGGACACAACATGGCCAAGAAGTTTCCCCTTATGAACAGCAAATACACATTTCTTTGGATTTAGGGAGATGCCAAATTCCCTGCACCTCTCAAAAATCTACCTGAGGTGCTCCATGTGCTGTCTTGCCTCCCTGGAGAAAATCGTTATATCATCAAGATAAACTAGCACGTTCTTATTTATCAAACCACTGAAAGCCATGTCCATGGCTCGCTGGAAGGTAGCACCAGCATTGGATAGCCCAAAAGGCATCTTCTAGTAGGCGAATGTTTCCCATTTAGTGGTTAAGGTTGTTTTATATTGGTTGCAGTCTCGTACCAGAATCTGATTATATCCTGAATAACCATCCAAGAGGGAGAAGCGTTCAAAACCAGTTACCTTTTGGAGAATCTGCTCCATGTTCAAGAGGGGATAATGATCATTTAAAGAGACTTTATTAAGGTCTCTAAAGTTGACGCACAGCCTGATCTCCCCATTTTTCTTTCTAACTGGAACCAAATTAGCCAACCATGAGGAATGTTTGATCAAAAATATAATGCCAAACTCAATCAGCTTGACTAATTCTTTCTGCATAAGGAGCTCGATCATCAAATTAGCAGGCCTCTATTTTTGTGTGATTGGTTTTGCACCTTCATCTAATTTAATGGTGTGCTATTCTAGTCTTGGATCGAAGCCTTTCAAGTCGCTATAGTTCCAAGTGAAGATGTCAACGAACTCCTGACACAGTAGAAAGAAAGCTTGCCTTTCTTGAAATGTGCAGACCTTACCTAGCGCCAGCAACTTGTCCTTGAAGATTTCAACTTTTTCATAATTCTCCTCTTTGGTAGTGATGCATGCTTTGTCATCTCTTAGTTGGTTCTCTCCGTTGAAAATACTTTCAAGTGTGACCAGACCCTTAGGGAGTTTATTGTTCTTCAATCAAACAATCTAATTTCCATATTGCTATTGCAATTTCACTTGATTGTGCGCCATGAACTCAGCTTCTTCCTGCAGGAAGAGAGCTATCTGTTGGTCACTTTCGAAGACCTAATTTGTAACATTATCTAGAATTGAAGGCCAAACCACCACTTTTAAATGGCGCGAACCACAACCCCTGCTTATCTCTTTTGAAACATCAAATTGGGTGCCAACAGCGGCTAGCCTATCAGCTTGATTATTCTATTCTCTAGGGATCGAGGTAATGTTAAGAGTAAGAAAATTCTCCATCAAGTCCTAGACTCTGTACTTATAAGACATTAGTGAGGAGTTCTTGGTCAGGTTTAGGCCTCTTATTTGGTTCACAATTAGTTCACTGTCCCCTAGTATTTGCAACTTCCTGATCCCTTTCTTTCTTGCCCACTCTAGTCCATGGATCAAGGACTCATATTCTGCAACATTACATGTGCAAGAGAATTGGAAATGGAAAGCTAAAAAATACCTTTCTTTAGAAGGGGAGACTAACATTGCCCCACCACCAGCACCCAGTTTGCTTCTAGAACTGTCGAAGTATAGCTGCCACAGGCCAAGGTCTTCTTTGTTCTCCTTCATTATATTAGGCATGACGGCACTTTCTTCGTGCAAGCAATAGACGCCAAGGTCTGCCTCCTTAATAAACTTATAAGGATCGTGCTCGATGTTATCATTTCCCCACTCATCCAAGAGTAGATCTATGACTCCTTCAAGAGTAGAAGATGAAGATTTGTCCGTCTGAGAGTCTTTTGGATCAATGATAGTGTAACTGACATTCGCTGCCTTGGGTGAATAGGGCTCTAGGTCGTCCTTGTAGAGTGGCTCGGATTCGATTTTCACTTTGGTCCCGTATTTGGTTCTGAAAACTAGATATGACCAATTGGTTGCTAGATAACCACCTATCTTGGACGTAAAGTCCCTAGACAAACAGATTGCAAAATATGGAGGAACATCCGCTACCACTATATCTTGGGGGATTGAAAATGTCAGGCAGGCATGCAATGTTAAACTCAATCCTTTCAGAACTCTGACTGTCTTTGCAGGTGTCCCATCTAGTTGCAAGACTCCTTTGTTCATTGCTTCGTATTTTAATCCCATCTTGTCAGCAATGCACTTGGGCATTACTGAAGTGTTGGCCCCGCTATCAATTATGCAATTGTGTACTAAGAAATCCCCTATGATCAAAGATACATAAAAAGGGGGAGTCTTTTCTTCTTTCTTTACCTGACCTAGAGCAGAAGGCTGCCTATTCATCATTATGATGTTATTAGTGCCTGTCGGGATGGCCTGTCGATCTAGCTCATGCAATTCTTTCTTCAGTGCATCCCTTTGTCCTGGAAGAGACAATGAATCCCATAGAGAAATGCTCACATGCAATTTCTTCATTTGATCAACTATATTAACTTGGGGACTGACTCCTTTCGTGCTTTCCTTTGGGCTGATCCCAACTAGAGCTGTAGACTGAGGAGCTGGAGGTGCAAACGGTTTTCTAAAAATTGGAGCCCTTTGAGATGGGTGCGATGGAGGATTTGTTACTACCTGAGGGGAAGCCTGCACTTCTCCAACTGCTCTTCTTTTAAATCTTGTGTTGGCTGCAACGCAATCAGCCTGGTTGTCTACAGTGCCCCTATGATTAATTGCATAGAGCTCGCCCTCTTCGTGATTTATCAGGGTAGAATCCGGCTGAGTTTGATTGTTACTCGTGCTGGGCTGAGCTAGAAACTCAAAAAATTGGGAAAAATTAGTGGCTTGATTTTCTAAATTTTGAAAAAAATTCATCATATCATTCGTGTGGACAGCTTGCTCTTGACCTTGTCCCATGGTTGAACAACCTGGCTGCTCCTGCACTAGATTGTTCTGAGTAGGCACCATGGCTTTAGATGACGAAGAGGAGCCTGAGTTATAATTTTGATAAGGCCTGGTCGTAGTGAGCTACCCTTGACCTTGGTTATAATTTTGAAAGGGGGTCTAGGGGCATGGCCGTAATTCTGATAACCCTGGTTTGGCTTGCTGCTTTGAGCTTGCTGTCTTTTAAGGGCAACAAGTTCATTTGACATGCTTTGCAACAGGCCCTTAAATTCATTTAATTCATTGGATGGAACAACAGCTGGCTTCTCAATGACAGGTAGGGGAGCAATTGTGGGAGCGACAGCGTGAATTGGTGGTAGCGGTTCTGGAAAAAGTGGCATATGAGGCCTAGGGGCGATTTTCCTGGCTTGAATCAAGCAATTTTCGGCCGCAATGGCAATGTCATATGCAGCCGGCAGTATATGTCCTCCCATAGATTGGATCATCATGGCAATGTCACTATTTAATTCTTTTAAATAGTACAAGAAAGCATAGCTGGGAGTCGGCCTTATCAGGATGGGAATTCTATCCCAAGTCTTTTGAAAACGCGTATTGAAGTCCTGCATGTACTTGTGCAGAGCTCTTTTTATAGTCGTCAGCTGCTCAACAAGAGAGAGGCCGTCACTTTTCTCTCCAAAATGACCAGTTAAATGAGTGCCCAATTCGTTCCAGGAATGTATGGAATTCACAGGCAAGGTGCCATACCAGTCGAGAGCTTTCCCTTTCAGAGACAAGGCTAGCAGTCTGATGGCAATGTTTTCTTTTGTTATATTGTGAATATTGCAAAGGTTGACAATATTCTTGATATGCTCAATGACTGTAATTGGCCCCACTCTGTCAAAAGAAGGCACATTTTTTAGAGTTGTTCCTGGAATCAGGTCATAGCGCAGGAGGTTTAAGGGACTCTCACAGCGAAAAGCTGTAAAAGGCAATGCCATGGCTGGAACGGGCTGAAATTGTCGTTGAGCTGGGTTGGTGTTCCTAGCAACAAGTCTAGGAGGATTTACTAGTGGATAAGGGCGAGTTCTTTTAAACCTGAGCCTTTTACTAGAGTTTAAAGGTAGTTCAATGAATTCAAAGGGAACCCTTCTTGAAGCTGACCTTGTGGTAACCTTTGGCATAGAAGTTTAAGTGATTGGTCTTAAAATAAAGCACTAAGCTCTTACTAGTGGAGTCGCCAGATGCTGGAAATCTTTGAAAAGACTGTAGCAGGACCAGCATCAATCCTGAAATACTACTGCGTTAGAAACTGATAAAATTACGGTCCCACCGGGCGTGCCAAAATTGTTGACGCTAAAAAGTGCACCCAGTTGGCAAGAAAATAGATTCCTACCCTCTCCCTGCAACATGGAAACTCCTCTCGCCTGTGGGATGGCGAAGCAGTAGAGGAGAGTCTCTAGATAAGGGCTAGCTCCCTTCGATGTATCTTGTTTGTTTCAGGTAGTGCAAAAATAATGGATATACAGATATACAGCTATAAACTAAGGGGGATGAAAAGGGAGAAGAAATGCATGAGAACAAACTACCTACACTAAAGAGGTGATACATCAAAAACAGGTTGACCTTCCACATCCACTCTCAGAATCAAGAGAAATGTAGCTATACTCTACACATCTGGCAGAAGAACTAGGCTGCTAAAACTAATAGGGAGGCTATAATGGAAAATACATAACAGCGGTTTACCAAGGTGCTGTGGAATGCACACTTATAAGCAACTTACTCTGTTCTACCCTTCTCAAATATTGCTCTTCTCCTTTCAACTGTAGAGCCAGCGCCTTGTAGATAGCTGGTCTGTTGGCATTACCTATGAAAGCATGGAAGATAATGACTAAACACAAACAATACTCTTGACATACACAGCAAATCTATCCAAAATGGAGGCAAAAAACTATATTTTATTGATTCAGGTGGATAATTTATAGAGCTGTGCTCTTTACAAAAGTCTGAGAAAGATCCTCTAAAATGACCAAGTCTGCGTATTTATATGGGAAATGGTAGTCTTAGTCTTCATTGGGAAGAGAGAAAACATTGTACATGACATCATAAGTCTACCAAAACCATGCTTGATGTCTCGTTTTGTGTGTAATTACTCTCCTCATTTTATGTGCTGGTCACTCTCCTTGTTTTACGTGCTGGGCGGGTCCTTTTCTATGTTTTACAGGGCTTTTTTGCCGCTATCTGTTGTGGGTGGCAAATTTGCTGCCTGGTGCATGTGGGTGGCCCTTTTGGTGTCCGCTGCATGGGTGGCCCTTTCTTCTTCCCCACCGTGGGCGGGGGTTTTCATTTCACCCCCTGAGGGCGGTGCTTTTTTGTCTTCCCGCCGTGGGTGGGGGTTTCCATTTTGCCGCTTGAGAGGGGGCGGGCTTTTCATTTTCCCCACTGCAGGCGGGCTTTTCCTTTTCCCCGCCGTGAGCGGGTGCTGCTCATTCGCCACCTGGGGGCGGGGGTTTCATTTTCGGGCGGCCGTTTTTCATTTCCCACCTGTGGTGGGCCTTTCATTTTCCCCGCTGGGGGGCGGGGGTTCCATTTTAAGCTACCTTCAGGCGGTCGTTTCTCATTTGCCGCCTATTGCAGGTGTTGGGCATTCGCCGCCTTGGGCGGGCTTCTATCGTCCGCCACCCTTGGGCGGCCTTCAGCCGTCTACCGCCTGCTGGCGGCTTTCGACCGTCAACCAGTCAACAAACTTTAGTTTGTTGACCGGCCGATGGCCGAAAGTAGCCAGCAGGTGGCAGACGGCCGAAGGCTGCCCAAGGGCGGCAGACGGCTGAAGACCGCCCGAGGGCAGCGGACAATAGAAGCCCGCCCAAGGTGGCGAATGCCCAGCACCTGCCATAGGTGGCAAATGAGAAACGGCCGCCCGAAGGTGGCAAAAATGGAACCCCCACCCCCCGGCGGGGAAAAGGAAAGGCCCGCCATAGGCGAGAAATGAAAAATGGCCGCTCGAAGGTGGTGAAAATGAAACCCCCGCCCCCAGGCAGTGAATGAGCAGCGCCTGCCCGTGGCGGGGAAAAGGAAAAGCCTGCCTGCGAGGGAAAATGAAAAGACCGCCCCCTCTCAGGTGGTGAAATGGAAACCCCTGACCACGGTGGGAAGACCAAAAAGCACCGCCCTCAGGGGCGAAATGAAAACCCCCGCCCATGGTGGGGAAGAAGAAAGGGCCGCCCATGCAGCGGACACCAAAAGGGCCACCCACATGCAGCAGGCGGCAAATTTGCCACCCATAATAGACAGCGGTAAAAAGGACCCATAGAACACAAAAAAGGACCCATCTGACACACAAAATGAGGAGAGTGCTCGACACACAAAATAAGGAGAGCAATTACACATAAAATGAGACATCAAGCATGGTCTTGGTAGACTTGTGATGTCATCTACAGTGTTTTCTCTCTTCCCAATGAAGACTAAGACTACCATTTCCCATATAAATATGCAGACTTGGTCATTTTAGAGGATCTTTCTCAGACTTTTGTAAAGAGCACAACTCTGCAAATTATCCACCTGAATCAATAAAATATAGTTTTTTGCCTCCATTTTGGATAGATTTGTTGTGTATGTCATGAGTATTGTTTGTGTTTAGTCATTATCTTCCATGCTTTCACAGGTAATGCCAACAAACCAGCTATCTACAAGGCACCGGTTCTGCAGCTGAAAGGAGAAGAGCAATATTTGAGAAGGGCAGAATAGAGTAAGTTGCTTATAAGTGTGCATTCCACAGCACCTTGGTAAACAGTTGTTATGTATTTTCCATTATAGCCTCCCTATTAGTTTTACTTCTGCCATATGTGTAGAGTATAGCTGCATTTCTCTTGATTCTGAGAGTGGATGTGAAAGGTCAACCTATTTTTGGTGTATCACCTCTTTAGTGTAGGTAGTTTGTTCTCATGCATTTCTTCTCCCTTTTCATCCCCCCCAGTTTATAGCTATATATCTGTATATCCATTATTTTTGCACTGCTTGAAACAAACAAGATACATCGAAGGGAGCTAGCCCTTATCTAGAGACTCTCCTCTTCTGCTTCACCATCCCACAGGCGAGAGAGGAGTTTCCATGTTGCAGGGAGAGGGCAAGAATCCGTTTTCTTGCCAACTGGGTGCACTTTTCAGCGTCAATAGTTATTTTGAGGTGTATGTTAAGGTTTAGTAAAAGGCAAGCATGTTTATGCAAAAGTTCTTGAGTATAAGGTTATTGAGAAGGATTTTGCATTAGATGCCTAATTTGGTGAAATAAGGATCATGGTGGATCAATGATATGAATGCATAGAGGCATAAGATGATATTTTAGGACACTTGAGCATGTATATGAAGCATTAAATCACTCAGGGGAGCTTCAAAGTGTGCCTATAAAGGTAAGACTTACAAACCTAGCATGCAACTATACTAGTTCTAGACCCTAGCTAACCGAATAAGGTCCCATGAAGTGTTGTCAAGAACCATAAAGCATGAAAAGTAATGTTATAGCATAAGAGAAGTTTCTTAAGCATGTGTCTTAGGTGGAGAGTGCATGAACAATTGATAGAAGGTTAGTTTCAAGGCCTAAAGTAACTTGTAGGTCATAAGCCTAAAGAGAAAAGAGAGATATGGTGGCTTAATTGGGTATCAATATTAATTTCTAAGGTAATCATGGACAAATGAGTATTGATAAAGGTATTACATGTTGTTTCAGATGTGTTGACCAAGATTGAGGTCAAAGTTTACAATAAAAGGTATGGTATGTGGTTTTGAGGTTTCTTGTGTGCACAAAATTAAGGTTTATAAACATAAGAAGGACTTTCATTTGTTAGTTTGCATGTGTAACCTCTTCATGATAACCTAATACATTAATGTTAGATGGGGAATGATCCTATCTTGAAGTTACAATCATTTTTTTTGGATTAAGGGCCTAAGCTTTATGAATGATCATTAAGGTTGTAAGGTGATTTAAACCTCTCTAAAACCCTAACCATGATCTAATATGAAAAATCTTAATATAAATGGATTATAATAGATTATATGACCTATTTTTATGATTGGATAATTTATAGGACTCTCACATGTACCTATATGTGGCATTGGTCTATTAGATGAGTGAGTGGACCCTATAGGAAAATCCATGTTTCTCAAAAAAAATTCTATAGTAAGTAGAGTTGACTGAGTCAAAGTTGATAAGTGGATGGAGGTTTAATATTGAGACTTATATCCTAAAATGGTTGTTTTTAATTAGGTTCCAAACTTTATATGTTTTAAACCAACCATACAAGTTGACCTATCACTAAAAGGCCTAGTGATGCAGGCAATGAGAAAACCTAGATAAAAGTGAGAATAAGATTAGGGATGTGTTGTCATGGATTAGGGATGGATAAAAATTCATGGAGTTATTTGTAAATACCTTTATTAAAAATTAATATTTATTATATTATTTTTAGGTTAGTGGATGTGTTGATAATGTTGCTTATAAGTTGACCTATCTAGTGCAGATAAGATAGTGAAGGTGTAAGGGTGTGAGATTGGTATACAAGACCAATATTGTCACTTGAAGGACTTTCATTTGTTAGTTTGCATGTGTAATCTCTTCATGATAACCTAATACATTAATTTTATATGGGGAAGGATCCTATCTTGAAGTTACAAGCAATTTTTTTGGATTAAGGGCCTAAGCTTTATGAATGATCATTAAGGTTGTAAGGTGATTTAAACCTCTCTAAAACCCTAACCATGATCTGATATGGAAGATCTTAATATAAATGGATTATAATAGATTATATGACCTATTTTTATGATTGGATAATTTATAGGACTCTCACATGTACCTATATGTGGCATTGGTCTATTAGATGAGTGAGTGGACCCTATAGGAAAATCCATGTTTCTCAAAAAAAATCTATAGTAAGTAGAGTTGACTGAGTCAAAGTTGATAAGTGGATGGAGGTTGAATATTGAGACTTATATCCTAAAATGGTTGTTTTTAATTAGGTTCCAAACTTTATATGTTTTAAACCAACCATACAAGTTGACCTATCACTAAAAGGCCTAGTGATGCAGGCAATGAGAAAACCTAGGCAAAAGTGAGAATGAGATTAGGGATGTGTTGTCATGGATTAGAGATGGATAAAAATTCATGGGGTTATTTTTAAATAACTTTATTAAAAATTAATATTTATTATATTATTTTTAGGTTAGTGGATGTGTTGATAATGTTGCTTATAAGTTGACCTATCTAGTGCAGATAAGACAGTGAAGGTGTAAGGGTGTGAGATTGGTATACAAGACCAATATTGTCACTTGAATGACTTTCATTTGTTATTTGGCATGTGTAACCTCTTCATGATAACCTAATACATTAATTTTATATGGGGAAGGATCTTATCTTGAAGTTACAAGCATTTTTTCTGGGATTAAGGGCCTAAGCTTTATGAATGATCATTAAGGTTGTAAGGTGATTTAAACCTCTCTAAAACCCTAACCATGATCTTATATGGAAGATCTTAATATAAATGGATTATAATAGATTATATGACCTATTTTTATGATTTGATAATTTATAGGACTCTCACATGTACCTATATGTGGCATTGGTCTATTAGATGAGTGAGTGGACCCTATAGGAAAATCCATGTTTCTCAAAAAAAATCTATAGTAAGTAGAGTTGACTGAGTCAAAGTTGATAAGTGGATGGAGGTTGAATATTGAGACTTATATCTTAAAATGGTGGTTTTTAATTATGTTCCAAACTTTATATGTTTTAAACCAACCATACAAGTTGACCTATCACTAAAAGGCCTAGTGATGCAGGCAATGAGAAAACCTAGGCAAAAGTGAGAATGAGATTAGGGATGGGTTGGCATGGATTAGGTATGGATAAAAATTCATGGGGTTATTTTTAAATATTTTTATTAAAAATTAATATTTATTATATTATTTTTAGGTTAGTGGATATGTTGATAATGTTGCTTATAAGTTGACCTATCTAGTGCAGATAAGACATTGAAGGTGTAAGGGTGTGAGATTGGTATACAAGACCAATATTGTCACTTGAACATGGTATATTTATATCTTATATTTACTTAATTATCTCATATTATCATCCAAATTCATTATATGTGTCTAAAAATTTGTAGACAAGAGTTGAAATTCATTTTAACCATGACTAGTTTTAAAGGTGTATTGATAAGTCTGAGTAAACAAGTGAGAGTGATGAGTTCAAGGCTCTCTACCCTTAGATAAAAAATCCAATGCATATATATATTTTTAATACATTAATTTAATATCCATTATTTTAAAAATATTTTAAACCAGTATATGAGGATTGGAACATAGAAGCCAAAATGGCTTATTTGTCTGAGTAAGGTCTATGAGAAAGGAGGTCAACATATTGGTTTGTAAGACCAATAGGGGTCATTTATGCTTGTGATATTTTTTATTTAATTTTATATAAGTATTATTTAATATCATATTAATGTATTTTAATACCTTAATATTATTCATTCAGGTGTCAAAAGTTTAAGGCTCCATGACTATGTTTTGAGACCAATTGACAGTTCTAAGTAAACTTCTTATAAAGAAAGGTTTGAGAAAATTTTCCCTAAGTTTCAAGGTATAATTCACATTGTAATGAACATAATGTTATAAGGATTATATAAATTTTTTCCCATGTTTTTTTAAAAATTTGTGTTTTTGCTTCAATTATTTTAAATGGACTTTTTGGGTATACACAGGGATAATATGAACTATTCTAATGATGTGTTCCAAGTAGTGATATGAGATTAAAAAAAAGTGTTATGGAGCCTATTTTATATTAAAATAGGTCTATTTGGTTTAAATATTATGTTATTATTTCATGTAATGTGTTTTAATTTTCTCCAAAAGGATCAAAGGGTAACGTGTGCTAATTAGGTTTAATGGGATTAGATCTCCATGAGACCTGAAGGAGATATAAGGCCCATTTGAGAAAGATCAAATATAAAGAGACTAAAATCACATTTTATCCATGTCTAAATTTTTTTATAAGATCCATTCCATGTTTGACCTAATAATATAATAGTACTTGGCCAACTAAGAAGGATATTAACAAGAAAAGTCTTATTTATATACTAAGCATTTTTAGGCCTAATAAAAGAAGTAGAGAGAGTAGATGTAAAGTGAAGAAGAAGAGGATTTTTTGAGATTAAATATGTTTTTAAAATTATAAAATAAATGAAATAAATCATTCATAGACATCTACATGGTTTCATGAGAGATTTTATGATAGTCTCAAGCCATAAAAGGGCTAATTGAGCGAAGAAGGTAAAAGACAATTTTTGCTTATGTGAGAGGTAGATTTGAGTGTGATAGATAAAAATAAGACCATCATAAGAAAAAATATAAATGTTTATATTTATAGAGTGTTGATTAAGTGGGTTCTTGATTAGTAAGGGGGTTGTAGCCTCCTAGCAAGTTGGTGATTGGTAAAGTCAAGTTGGTGCTCCTTATTGAGTTGGTGCTCAACTAAATTTGATTCATGGTATTATAATACAAGTAGTATAAGTTATGTTTCAATGGGTTTTATTCCCCTTGAGGTTTTCCCACATATATATTGTGTTCATGTATTTCACACTTTTGTAGATTGGTGCTTATTCTTGATAATGATGAACATGCTTGTCTAAATGATATATGGTTACTTAAGTAAAGATTGTTTAAAGTATTGAAGACTAATTCACCCCCCCCCCCCCTCTTAGTCATTTTTATTACAACACTTTGTTATGGATAAAATGTATTCTTAAGTTTGCTAGAGCTCTAGGTTTCCCTCTTGAGTGACCTTTTGAATCATTACCCACTTCATATGGCATATCTATTTATCAAATTTAAATTAAGTATTAGGGTCTCCATGATATTGCATATATATTATTTAAAACCTCTTAGTACATAATGGATAAATCCAACCTCTACCTTAAATTATTCCTAGGTCTCCTAAAGTGGTAGTCATTTAAGAGATAATAGATGAAAGCACAACCATGGAATTAGATGGTGGAGGCATGAGGGGAGGTGTTATGAATGGAAGAGGATTTTCAATGGGGTTTTAATATGGAGGAGGAGTGGGAGAAAAAATAGTAATGGAAAAGGGATATTCTTATGTATATATATGATTTTAAGTTAATCCTAGGTCATGTAGACATGGGGGACAATGACATATGGGAGATTAGTTTTCATTCTTAGAGATGAGATAGGTATATTGAAAGTGAAAGCCTAGGGACCATAAACATGTGAAAGGGTGACCCAAGAGAGATATTTTATTTGTGTAGGAATATGTGTTGGTAATTTATCCTATCAAGGCCAAATACCAATCCATATAATTTGAAACTTTTCCTACTACCATTATAAGCCTTTTTTAGTGATAAATCTCCTTGTAAAACTATGTATTTTTATCTAAAAGGGATATTTTTGGTATTTAAATGTTTAATATGGTGTTAAAATGCCATAAAATTATTCAAAATACCCTTTAACACATTCATATATATTACTTTACCTTAGTTATAAAGTTTCATACTTTAAAAGGGTCATTTAATGCAAGTTTAAGCCTTAAAAGGGTCCTTTTTAAGCTCACACATGCCAACTTTTATAATCATTTAAAACGAGATAATACTTATTTTCATGATTTTTGACTCATGGTATTCCTCTCCATGCATTAAATTGGTATTTCTAAGTTTAAAGTGTGAATAAAAGGGGGGAAAAAGGCTATTTCATGTATATTTCATGGAAAAGTATGGACTTGTATGGCCATTATGTATATCAGAGCTCATTAGTAGGAGGAAGAAGGAATATTATGTGTTTTAAAATAATTTAAAGTAAAAATTATTTGAAACAATCCCAAAACTGGTTCACATCCTTCATCTTGCTTGTTTACAAATAGGGATAGCCCTTCAAGTTTAAAGGTGGTACGACCATGAGAGATAAAATCCAAGTTTGAAATTCTAACCAAAGAAATTAGTCTTAGAGAGATTATATATATGGTAATTTTTTCTCAAATTTTTCATCTCTCCTGCATGAACCATCCCTTTCAATTCAAGGCACTCATTATGGCTCTTTCATCCAAGCACGTAGTCAGTTTACCTAATTTTCTATTTATCAAGGCATCATGGCAAAAATTATAGGTTTTGGAGCTTCTAAAGATAAAAAATTTGCATTTATATGTATTTAATTAATTATTTTCCACGTGTTTAAGGGCCAAATAGTGTTTAAGAAGGCAAAAGAGAGAAATTCTACAGTCTACAAGCATATGAAGAAGAATTATACGATCTAGGAGAGAGAAAGGGTTTCAAATTTTTGTTGAATTATTTTTTGAGGTGTCTCCATGTTATTATTTTTTTTGATAAATGTTCTCAAATTTTCCTTCAAAATATTCACACCAAGAATCCATCAATGGTTGTCAAGAGTCCCCAAAAGACATTGTTTAGTAAATGTTAAGGATTTATAGCATTTATTAAGGTTTTTGTTAGACTCTTAGGTTTCAATTTCACCCACTTATCCTCCTTAAAGGTCATCTAAATTGATATATTTGGTAGAGGATAACCCTATGTCTGCATAAGACCTTCAAAGTGGTTGTGAGATTCCCCTTTCATGCTCATATCACTCCATCTTGGTTCATCTCCATTCTCACTATCTTACACTACCATTCTCTTTATGATCATGATCCTTTCTACCCTCTAATCATGGTTTTAAATGTTCATTTCCCATCATCCACCCTTCCATTCATCTCCATTTTATGAATCCATTATAAAGATAAGCCAAGGACTGTAGGAAGCATGCTAGTCATAAGAATAAGGATATGTAGACTTTGAGACATTTTTAAAATGAGGTGAAATTACCATCTATAATCATCAAGAAACAATTGAATAATTTATCATGAATGTACAAAAGGAATGCAAATAGGTAAGATTTCTTATTGAAGGTCTATGCTCAAATTATATCATCAAGTTATAGTAGTTTGAAGGATAAGGACAATACCCATGATTAGTAACCTCCCCAAGGTCAAATTCTGACTTTGTCCATATAAATGGTATAAATATAATCACCTATAGTTGTACTACATAGTATTTTAGAGGTTTACCTCATGTCATTTAAAGTTTGAAGGTGTAAAGGAATGTAAGGCTCTTGTCTTATGTTATGAATTCAATCATAACTCATCAAGAAGGAGACTACCATAAACAAACATTTAGGTGTATCAAAGGACACCTACAAGCCTATTCTCAAATTCCTAACCTATAGTAGGTAAGGGTCTTGGTAGTCTTAAGGCCTATCATGGTGAAAAAGAGGCTAATTGGACCAAAAAATACATAATCAATATGAATTTTATTGCTTAAATGAGGGAGATCAAGAAGAATACATGTTTGTTTTATTATTTTTGAGAAATTAGGGTTTATTTCCTAAATAGTAAATGGTCTGGATAAAGGGGAAGATTGAAATTAAATATAGTAAATGATAGATTTATATCAATTTGATTAAGTTAATTACATAGGGGACAGAGGTGACTTATCTGAAAAAATAGGTTGAGACAACTGTTTTAATCCTAATAATTATTGTATAGGATTGGGAAGATGTCAGGAACTTGGATTTGGCTTTTGTTTTGTGAAAGGATAGGACCACCAAAACAAGACACCTTATGGTCTAATGATGTTATCCTTTTTTGTTTCTATTGTCCAATCTACTCATAGAAACTTGAGTTTTATAGGTTCTATTTGTTATCCCTATGTGATACGACCTATGAGATTTTGGTTATTAAATGTTGATAGAGATATTTATAAAGCTATTTTAATCTTAAAAACCCTGGGTCTATCTACACACGTGAAACAACAAATACATCAAAATCAAAAGGGGGAAAAACTAGGTTAAGGGAAGTTTGATCGCATGATCTAGAACCCTTGTTATCCTGATCACTGCCTACATCAACCCTCAAGCTAGGGTCTTAGATCAAATGTAGTTCTCCCCTAGGGCATGTGCATAATCAACGCACATGGTAGATGAAATAATGAACTTTTTCCTAGGCCCTTCCTTTATCAAGCATGTAAATGTATGTGTGATGTAGAATGTTGAGCTATACTATTGACTGATTTTTAATTATGTATTATGCCAAAGTAGTAAGTGATAGATATAAAATGCCTTATGAAGTCTTTTATATAAGAGACTCTTTATTTTTTATTTGGGAACTTTATTCACATTTGTTTGATATTAGAAAGACAATCAAAACTTAAGTATGAAGCTAAGAAGGGATTAGGACTCATTAAGTGAGGAAAATTAACTATTGGGACTCAAAATGTAATTAGACAAGAGCACTAGAAATGGGACACCATAGGGTCCAGTGTTATAGTCCAATTCTAGTGCTCCTATCCTCCAGGCTCAAGACTTAGGGGGATAGGATTAGCCTAGGAAATTTAACCTGGCTGAGGTGGAATGATCATTTGAAAAGCTCGAGATGACTAAGAATAAGAAAAAAGGTGATCCAAGCATGAAACAAGACCAAGACAAGTAAAACAAAAGACATGGTTAATGTGAACAAGGCTCATATTCTCTAGTCAAACTCTCCTATGAAAGGAGTATGAAAATACATGGTATGTGTGGTTGTTTAACTAATTTAGGGTGTATAAATTTGCCCCCTTTTTATTGTAGTGATGTAATGAAATAAAGTACTAGAGTAAAAGAAATAATAATAAAAATGTGTACCTGAACTTAATTATGTGGAGATAAATGTGATACAAAGGTTCCAACTCATTTCTTGGCTAGGGAGTGGATGGAGAGCCAAATAGTGCCTGAAGAAAGAAGGAATACCTAAAATGGATGGCCCTTATACTAAATCTAAATGTGGAATTTGTGTAATCATGGATAAAGAAGGAAATGCTTTCCCCCTAAATTTTATTGAAGATGAGGGATGCTCAGAGGCCCAAAACCAATGTCTATCCTCTATCCCACATAAACTCAAGTAATCTAGATGTATATAAAATTTATATGCTATAAAGAGGAAAAATTTGTCATTCCCCCACTCTAAATTTTTGAACTGAAATTGAAAAATATTTAGAGGCCCAAAACCAATGTCTATCCTCTATCCCACACAAACTCATGTAGTTTGGGTTTGGGTAATGTAATGGACCAACCACTAAAGATGATCGTACAATCCAACTTGGTGACAACCTAGGTACAGCTGGGTGTAATCTAAAACTTTGTTCAATGTGTGAGAAGAGAATGGCATGTCTTACCATTCCATCTGTATAATCATAAGTGATAATGAATATGAACATCTATGTTATGCCCCTAAATCTAGTATGTGAGTGATGTGTCTATATAATCTGGTAATCTATATAACCACATATGAAATAACATATCTTGCCATGCCTCATGTGAAAAACTAGAGACCAAAACAATATGATCTACACTATGCCTATAATCTTCTATCTGATTGTATAACTGTGTCATGCTATATAAAGCTATATGTAGTATGTACATGACCCCAAATCTAGTATCTAAGTCTAAATCTATATTGAAGTCACTATGAATCCATATAATCTGAACCACTGTATCTTAATATTCTATGTATTTGTAAGCTACAATCAATGTGGATCCATATGATTTGAACCATTGTATCTTAATAGTCTATGTATCTATAAACTGAAGGTGTATCCTTCTGAATGTCTTGAGTAATGCTAAGTGACCCATGTAATCTGAATATCTATTTATATCAATCGATCTAAGATAAATCTAATAATTAGAATATTAGATGTGTATGAACCATGTTATATCCATCTATGAGAGTGGATGGGTATGTTAGGTAAGTGTAGGAATAGGAATACTAGGAATGATGCCCCATTTTGGGGAGAGGGATGAAATTTGTGATAGAGGAGGTCAAGCCAAAAGTGATGACTAGTGGCATAATAATAGAAACAAGGTTGGTATGTTTTGAATTGATTGAGAAGTTATTTGATTGATTAAACTAAATTTTTGAAAGTGGAACAAGTTTTGATTGGTGAGTACCAAGGTGTGTGTTAGAGTATAAAAGGAATATGGAGATGTTTATACCATAGTAGGTAGATGAGGTAGAAATATTTTTAAGTTTTAATGATGTCAAAGGTATCTTTTTCATGATTCCATGGAATAAAATGGTTTGAAAAATGGTGTTATGGGGTTCAAGTTATGGGCAAAATGGTATTTTACTTTGATTGAGAAAACTGGGTAATATAAGAAATTGGATTGATTATTAATTCATTTGTGTATTAACTAGGTTGAGATTTGGAGCTATAGAGTGAGAGATATGCTAAGGAGATGATCACCCACCATAATCCAATTTGAGCAATTGGTAGCCTAGGTTAAGGCTGGTGGTGTTGTTACCCTAGTAAGCAACTAAAATGCTTAATTTTTGTCTATTTTGAAGCCTATTTTTGGTGTTTTAAACTCTTTAAAGTAGCCTATGAAAAAATTTACTAGTTCTAGTTCCCCTTTCCTACATCCAGTGCTCTTATCTAGGTTCTAATGCTCCTAGCTAGTTCTATTTTCCTCTACCCAACATTGTTGTCCTTTAGGCAAGATTTTCTGAGATGTAGCTTTGTTAGTTGTTTTTTTTTTTTGGCTTTTGATTTGGCATTATTGACTAATGTATATGATATTTATAGTGTTTTCAAGATGAGGTGTGGATGAGAGAGTTCTGTAGGGGCTAGGTGATAGAGATATTGAGGCTATTACCATTATCCATTGATGAGAAAGCTATCATAGATAAGGTAGGGTTGGGTCATTTGTGTGACCTAGACACAGTGTATTGAGATAGATATTTAATTACATCCTTATGTGAGAGGTAGAATATAGATACATGTACTTTCTAGATTCTTATATGGGAGATTATCGTGACTCTGGAGGATTTGTATTGCATTTTCTAGTTAGAGTATGACATGTGACATCGCAGCATGACATGGGTATTGATGTTATTAATCATGAGTCCTTGTATTTTATTGGTGTGACCTCAGGTATACATTGGAAATGGAGTGACAAGATGTATTATTGTTAGTTATTATGTATTCTAGTGTTCCACACTTATGGAAGTGGTTGGATATTTTATTGGCCTCATTTGTTGCTGTGGATAGGAGTGGAGTGTTGATTACAATAAGATACATAGGATTGTGTATAGTGTAGAGGTATATAACACTATGTTATCATGGGGTAGGACAATGCTTTCCCACCTATACAAAGATATTTATAGTTTTACATAGGATGTATTTAGTGGTTGTATGAGTGCAGCTACCTTATTGCATTATTGGGCTTATGAGCACATAGTAATTGTGAAACCAATTAGATTACCTAGGGTAGAGTGGACACCTTGATAACCATTTGGGGAGTAGTGGATGAGTACATTATCTATCTGATCTCTTGGGATGGATCATTATAGATGAGTTTTAGATAGATTGGTGTCTCATAATATCATATGGAGGACCTATAAAGGATTTTATAGGTGGGTCAAGGATGGATTGCAGTTGTGGTATATGAGAGCCATCTATTGGATATGTGATAACTGGGTTGGAGTGTATGAGCACTTTTAGTATGATCACATGACTAGATATTTTGGGGTACCATAGGATGTACCCCCAATAGCATGGGTGTGGATGAGGAGTGCATGGGTACCAATGAGGGTAGGATCTCATGCAAGGCCTATTGAGGCTGAACTACCACCATTACCTTTGGATGCATAAGATGCAGCTATAGATATTCCTAATGTGGATGATGTTGGATGTATAGATGCATATACTTCATGGTGGGCTAGGCATTGAGGTCTTTATTATATCTTATTGATGGAGGGGATGCTCCAAAGTATGAGGATCCTAAGCTGATCCAAATGATGGGAGATAAGCATCAATTTTAGTTAAATTATGTACAAATTTGTGCTTTTTAGTTTGATATTAAAAATTTATAGCTAATGTAGTGCCATACTTTATGTGTAGGTGGAGTGGGAGGTGCTCAGGATGAAGCATAGACGCGGGTAGGAAGTGGAGATGATGAGTACTAGGACACCATCATTGAGTTGATACTCTAAGAGATCACATGGCATGTACCTACTAATGTAGTGGAGGAGGATTTTATAGATCAAATGATAGTTATGGTTAGTGTTCATGCTAAATTGTTTGATAAGGCTACTATAGTGATAGCTACATATCTTAGGGAAGTGGGAGAGAGAGATGAGATGAGGGATAAGTTGGATAGGCATAGGATGCCCCCACCTAATTTAATATCTATAAGTACAAGGATTATAGATGAGTACACAAATCTTCAAATGTGATATGTGGACTTGCATGAAGATCATGGTCGACTATTGGAGTGAGAGAATCATTACAAGAGGTATGTGGTAGCTCAAGGAGGTGTGGGGTCATCAAGTGCTAGGTTGGATTATGGGACTAGTACTAAAGGAGATAGTGAGACTGAGTGTGAGCACTTGACTCCCATTCATGATTGATTGTATTTGATACTAGTTTATATGTATTAAAATTTTCATTATATATATATATATGGATACTTGTTTTGATTTTGACTCATGTATTGTGTTATGGGATTTGAAGAATATTGTTATATTTGTTGCAAATGGTTGATTAGAAATAGTTGATTTAGAATTGATGTTAAGGTTGCATATGTTTTGGTAAAATAGTATTTGGGATGTAATTTTATTATTTTTGATAAAGTTTATTAGTTTAATATTGGAAAAATAGGATATTGGTAAGGTTAGGATTTGGATAATTTAGTTTGGCTAGGGATGGATATTTGGAACTAGGAATGTTAGTTGTTAGTAGAAAGGGATGTAAGATAGCACTCTATGCATATCACTTCCTCGAGAGTGGCTCAAGAATACAAAGTCTAGATAGACCTTTGGCTCCATCATTGCCCCATGAAGTGAAGCAATGAACTAATACTAGTATGAATGTGTGTTGTATCACTATATGAACCCTAATGGCCAACTGAACAAGTACCCATACTATTTAAGCTTTGTAGGAACACGCATTGTATCTGATATTATCTATTGTGTACTAACTATAATTGTGCATGGAGACTCTACAAGATGTAACCTTATTAGATGTGTAACTAAAACTATGTGATGTGAATAAGGCTCATCTATTTACAATCATAGTGGATTACTGCATGAAATAATACCCTATGGCCTCTATTGTGATGCATATGACTTAGCAATAGATCGAGATGGAGCTAAAACCTATGATGGTGGCTCATCTAATCTCAATTTTAATAGGTTTCTATGTGAAATAGGTCCCTAAAAAGTCATCCATAGTGAATATCTCTCAAGAGCAGTACTCTATGATGCAGGTTCATCTAATCTTAATCATAATGAGTTGTTATGTGAGATAAGACACAAAAAACTCAGCTATAGTGAGTATCTATCTAGAGTGGTATTCTAATATTGTGCTTGTGACTATTTTATATATGTATATGGAACTACACTATGTATTCCTCGTACTACACTACTATATGTATGATACTCTAATTGTATTGATCTCCAAACCTTCTGAGTAGGTAGGATAGGAGATCTCCTATGAGGATATATCCTAGAAACTAAAATACTCTCATGATGAGTAACCAATGATTCCTATGAAGGAATGTCCTAGGATGACTCAAATATGGAGGAATGAGGTATTTTAATCCATGATGGATGAGATCTCGATGACCTCTATGTGAATGCTATGATCCAATTATCAACACATCTATTAATGCAATCTCTAAGTCCATAACAATCATTATCTTTGTGTCCATAGATACGATGATAGTTATAAAAGGGTCGATGTGGTTATTTATGTAAGAGATGTGGATTTTATTGATAAGTAGAAGGCAATGTGATTAACCTCTTATCTAGTAGTGTTGATAATATGACATATGGAATATCTTGTTTTAAATCAAACTGTAGTGATGCCTTGTTGTTGTTCTCTATGGTGCATACTATAGGTTGTGCTCTGGAGACTAGATCTATATTTTTAACTAGATGATTTTTTAGCTATGGTCTCTTATCTTGTTTAGGACATGGTGGATGTTGAGTGATAGGAGATATAGATTGAGGTAATGATATGAAATCTAAAGTAATTTGATCGACTGAATCTAACTTAATCAATCCCAATTTCTTATCCCAGGCTAGAACTGCATAACATAAGTGCCAAAAAGAGGACTCTATCTAATATAGCATATGCTCTAGGATGGTTTTACAAATCCATTTAATAAATATATGTTGCATCTATAAATTTTATAGTTTGTAGATCGATCTTAACATGTGAGTCTTGAATCATAAGATATAATCACTAACTGACTCTGAAGTATTTTGATGCAATGTGGAATGTTTCTCATATGTAACACAAGGGCCCATTTTTCTATGTAATATTTGATAATTGCTTCCTCCAAATCATCATATGTGTGCAAGGAACCAATAGGGAGTAGATGAAAGAACCAATTTTTTGCATTATCCACTAGTGTCTGCTAGAATAACTTGATTAGAATCAAAGGTCTCACATGAGATGGAAAATCCTTTTGAAAGGCTTGAAGGTGTATGAATGGATCTCCAGTTCCATCAAAGTGAGGCAATGATGGTATCTATAAATTCTTAGGCAATGAGTATTTTATAAATGTCTTTGAAAGAGGCTTACCATGTAAGGATATGTACTTGGTGTTATAATTCACCAACTTCATACATCAAATAAATAATCTCCTATAATGGTATATTAGCATCTTGAAGTGGTTCATTTAATCATTAAATTTTATTATTTATTTTAGTCATTGGAATGCTACATTTAGCAATTGGATCATAAATAAGGGGTGTGCTCACTTGAACCTTTGGAGTAATGGTAACTTAGACCTTAGTAGAAGGATGTGGGTTACCATTCTATTTTGGGTGAAGAGTGAGAAATAGGTGCTACTATGGTAGTGGGTGGCTTGGGAGATTCATTGGTATCTTTATGTTTTAGTGAATAAATTATAATTGAGAAGATGTGATGTTATTATTGACATGTGAATTATTTGAAATAAAATCATGCATATAAATAGAAACAACATTTTGTAGTGAATTATGTTTGAGAGAAGGGTTAGAAGCCTGAGATGCATTTTCTTCTTCACTATGTGCATAATAGTCATCATTATTCCATGCATTATCAAAACCAGATTTTTGTGCATATTCATTCTTATTTTCATATTCATTGGCATTTTCACTATAGTATTGATTATCACTTCCATCATCACTAGGGAGAGGGGTAAGAGAAAAATTTAATGCTTTTATAATATGCAATAAATTGTCATGTGAAATTAGAACATTTATGCAACTATGTTGTCTTGGAATGGAGTTTATGCATTATTTTCATTCACAATATGAGAATTAAAAGAGAGTTATCATTTAGAAATTCTTTTCACAAAGTAGAGTTAAGAGCATGAGATGGATCATTTGAACTATTCATTGGAATTTTGATTCTATTGCTTTTATGTTACTGTAATTTGAACATAGAGAGAGAGAGAGAGAGAGATTAGGTTCAAGTTAAATAAATTTATAATGAATGAGAGATTCTCTTGGAAATGCATTACTAATTTGTTCATTTGGTGCATTGTGCATAGGAGAAGGAGGTGAAAAGTACCTTTCCCATTTATCAAAATTATTTTCTTTAGAAGAGGGAAGAAAAGAGATAGGTTTGAGAGAAGAAGATGTATGTACTTTTTATTCACTATCACTTTCATATGTATCATCATATTCCTCATTACAAAAATAATAATTATTTTCATTGTAAATGAAATCATTTTCCACATTTTTAGCTAATGTGCAATTTTGAAAATTTGTCCATTCATTGTCATAATTATGAGAAAAAATTAGAAATTGATCTATGGGATGAGAGGAAAGAAGTGCCTTAGTGTTCATTTTATTTATTTCACCAAAGAGAATATGTAAAATTATTATTAAGCAGATAAATTCAAGAATAACTACAAACATAGATATTTTGAAAAAAAAATTGACACTCCAAACAATTTGTAAAAAATCCAAAATTTTTATCTAAAAATTGTAAGGCTTGGGGTTTGAGGACCTAGATTGGAAATCTAGGGTTTTGGGTTGGGGTTGTAGAATTTTTGAAAATTATTGCAATAATTTAAATTCTAAAAATAAATTTGAACAAAATAAATGCATAAAGATTTATAAAAAATCAAATTTTGAAATTTAATTTTTGCATTAAATAACTACTAACATAAATATTTTGAAAAAAGAATTGGCACTCTAAAAAATTTGTAAAAATTCCAAAATTTTTATCTAAAAATTGTAAGGAAGGCTTGGGGTTTGAGGACCTAATTTGGAAATCTAGGGTTTTGGGTTGGGGTTTTAGATCTTTTAAAAATTATTACAATAATTTAAATTCTAAAATAAATTTGAATAAAATAAATGCACAAACATTTATATAAAAATTAGAATTTTGCATAAAGTATGAAGGAAAAACCCTAAGTTTACCTAGGGTTTTTATATTTTGTTCAAAGTGAGTTGATTTCACTAAATGTTTTATTATTTTTGAGAAATTAGGGTTTAATTTCTAAACAATAAAGGGTTTGGATAAAGGGGGAAATTGTAATTAAATATAATAAATTATAGAGTTATATAAATTTGATTAAATTAATTACATAGGGGAGAGAGGTAACTTATCTATAAAAATAGGCTAAGATGATTGTTTCAAAGCCTAAGAATTATTATACAGCACTGGGAAGATGTTAGGAACCTGGATCTAGATTTTGTTTTATGAAATGATATGAATAACAAAATAGGACACCCTAAGGTCTGATGCTATTTTCCTTTTTTACCGTTGATATCTAAACTACTCATGGAGACCTAAGTTTTTTGAGTTTTGTTCATTGTCCCTGTGTGATCTTGCATATGAAATTTTGAATTATAAATGTTTATAGAGCTTCTTGTAGATATATTTTAATCCTCAAAACCCTAGGTCTATCTACACACATAAAACAACAAATACATCAAAATTAAAAGGGGGGAAACTAGGTTAGGGGAAGTATGATTGCATGATCTAGAACCCCTATTGTCCTGATCACTTCCTATATTAACCCTCAAGCTAGGTTCATAGATCAAATGTAGTTCTCCCTTAGGGAAGATGCATAATCAACATGCACAATAGATGTAAGAATGAAATTTTTCCTAGGGTCTTCATTGATCAAGCATTCAAATCTATGTGTGATGCAGAATGATGAGCTATACTATTGATTGATTTTTAATTATGTACTATGCCAAATTAGTAAGTGTTAGATATAAAATGCCTTGTGAAGTCCTTTATATAGGAGAATATTTGTTTTGAATTTGGAAATTTTATTCACATTTGACCAACATTATAAAGACAAACAAAACCTAAGGATGAATCTAAGAAGGGCTTGGGACTCATTAAGCAAGGAAACCTAACTATTGGGATTCAAAATGCAATTAGACAAAAGCGCTAGAAATGGGACACCCTAGGGTCCAACACTATAGTCTAACTTTAACGGTCCTATCCTATAGGATTGAGACCTAGGGGGATAATATTGGCCTAGGAAATATGAACTGATTGAGGTGGAATGACCATTTGAAAATCTTAGGATGACTGAGAATAAGCAAAAACGTGACCCAAGCATGAAACAAGACTAAGATAAGTAAAACAAAGGACATGGCTAATGTGAACAAGAACCATATTCTCCAGTCAGAGTCTCCTATGAAATTAATATGAAAATATATGATATGTATGGTTTCTTGACCAATTTAGGGTGTATACAATGTGAAGTTATTGAATATCTAAGGAATCACAAGAATAGAGACCTATAGTCAGGACTTTCTAGTACACATTTATAGGCCCAAGAAGGTGAAAAATGATTTAAGGAAACTTAAATGATGTTGATCTTTAAGAGAAATTATATAGATTGTTAAGAGATAGTTTTACAAGAGAATGACTCTTGAACCTCTTGTTACTTGTCTTCAAACTCTCTAAGCACCCTCAAACCATGTCACTATCTATATAAGGACATGACATCATGCACAATCAAGGTTAGTGGGAGAAATCTATTTCCAAGAAGGTGATATAATGGTATGAGGAATATGGTATGACATGAAGGTGCATATGAATTTTGAATCAAATAAACACCTCTATAAATACCAAATTAAATTAGGCTCTCATGAAATCTCCACATACATTTGGGTAAAATATTCTTAAGAGCATATACATACTATGTCAAATATTGAGATAGTAAGGTCTTAAGTATTCCAAGCAAGTCTTAAGGTTCATAAGGGTTATAACATGCTTGAGGAGTCTCAATAATTTTTTCAAGGGTTTTACCAAGCCATATACTTATAATAACACTCAAATACTCAACCAAGATCTCATGAAAAGTACACCTACAACCATGAGGCTAAAGGCCTATCTCCAGGCTTATGGAGTTGAAGACATAGGGGTATATGGTAGAGTCTCATGATCATGAATATTTAATGAGAAAAATAATTTTTAAATGATATAAGAGGATGTATATGGGGCTCCAAGAAAATAATAACATAGTCAAGTTCAACTGTAGCATGTACTTCTATAACCATACAAAGTTATTTTCTCTTACACAGCCATGCACTATCAATATATAATGCAAGATGCTTTCAGTATAGATTGACCAATGAGGTGAATTATTGAATTAAATTAAATAATATTATCTCTAAAACCTTGGTCAAATCCATAAAATCACTACCAAAAACATGAGGATGATAGTATATAAGCTTGTATAGAGTTGTCTTAAGTAAGGACTGTGTAGGCCTAAAAACTTTGCATTAAGAGTAAATATGTTTGAGGACGAGAAAATAAGGAAATTTCAAATGATTTTAATGTATAAAAATCACCAATAATTATAAAATCATTATGAAATACCTACATTGTTCATAAATAACCTATAGTAGTGATAGCATGCAGTCATAACAAGGATTATTGAGGAGCTAAGGTTTGATATAAGTTGCATAAGGTTGAAAGATGAACAATGGAGGATGAGAAAATTGTAAGGGATATTTTCATGATATATTCAAATCATATTCCTCGTTATCAATCATAAATCAAGGTGGAAATAAGGAAAACTTAGTCTTAATACTAAACAAGCAGGCAACCTACTAGTAAACTTTGAGAAAATCCACCTATAGGCCACTATGAGCAGAATTCAAACATGAAAATTTGGTGATTTTTATCCTTATGAGTTCCTATATATACCTATAATATATGTGAGATTATTTTAAGAGTGTAATTATACACTATTTTTACACAATAACCTGCATGTTTATTCACAATCAGAATTAAAAATAGCAGATTTCTTAAAGTGTGTACAGGTGTGGTAGAGGGTTTCAACTTCTTTAGAGAATTTAATGAGAATAAGAAGATTTTTTTAAATATTAAAATTGCCTTTAAAGAGTTATCACACTCCAAATTAAATTCAAACCATGCCCTTGATGGCTAAATCAAGCAAGCAGGCACCAAACCCTACAAGCACACAATCCTCCTTTTGAAATTTTTATTCATTTGATGAACATTTGGATAATGGATATGATCAATGAAACTTTGGAAGATTTTTTATATTGAATAAATTTTCATATAACTTGTTTTGACACCAATCCTCAAGCTACTTTCTACACATATAGTTCAGACAACCTCTTGAAGTCCATTTTCACCATGTAAAGATCTTGATGTGCCTTTTGCATTAGATGTCATACTTTTCATGGTTGATGAGGGAGTTAGTATACTTAATTTTAATGGAAATTGTATTCCCATTATAGGTTTATATGCTATGATAAATCATTAAGAAGCTATGGACCTCTTAAACCCTTGTAAAACCCTTATAAACACTCGATGGAGAAGAGAAGTCAAATTATGAATATAGATGGTATATTTGAGCCATTAAATGAACTTTAATGTATTCTCAACTCCCCTAAGCACCTCCATGACCAATTAGTTATCACGTGTAGTACATTTACTATATAGACTAGGAAAAATGAGTTAATTTTGAGGTAGCAAGCAAGGGAATAAAGGGTAATTTCACATTCAAAAGGATTGAGAAGAATTATGGGATATTAAAATATTTCAAGAAAACTTCTATAGCCATAAACAGTGGTCATTTGGTTTATTTCCATAGGTAGATAGGTTTGCATTTCAAACCAAGGAATTATTTGCATATAGGGTGAAGAAGAATGGCTTGATCAAGCCAATATCATGACTCCAAAGATTCCTCTACAATCTATTCATATTTTACATAGTAAAACTGAGCCTCTAAACTCATCATGAAGTCAATATATTGAAGAAAATATGCATATACCTATGCTTATTCTTGACATCACTAGATAAGGGCATAAAAAGGGAGTAACATGAGCCAAATAAAGGTCATGAGGTCACTCCAAATCATCATGAACATAATCATTAGGTCCTAAGAGATATGTATGATAAGTTTTAACATATGGAAGTACTATCATTTATCATCTTGACCAAGGAGCACTAGACACTTTCTAAAGAGCCTATTTTCCACTCTAAGAGGAGACTTCACATGCTCACCTTGATACAAGAAAATTTCATGGGAAGCTAAAGAATTTGGGGGAGTTAGAGGGCCTAATAAAATAACATTTTGTGTCAATGGTTCAATCATTCAAGGCATAGGCTTTATGAATAATCATTAAGATCCCAGAGCACTCTTAAACCCTTTCAAAACCCCACTAACAAACTTGTTTCTAAAGAATTTGATAAATATACATTCAAACTGATGAAACCTCCTAACTAACACCCTGATCATCAAGTAAATTGTGAGATATTCATGTCCATGACCATTGGTTATATGAACTTGGTAGAAAATAGTTTTTTGAGAGGAAAAAACAAATAAGTAAAGGTACAAAATAGCTTAAGGAAATTCCAATTATTTTTGATCAAATCTTGATAATTTTTATTCATCCTAAAATCATCATATTATTATAAATCTACTTGAAAGTGCCCTAGGGAGCTCATCCAAAATAGCCAGTCTACAAGAAATGAAGGAAAAGCTAGCCTAGTCAACTAGTTTGACTAATTTGTAGGTTTTACTTGCTAAAGAGGACTATTTTCATGATATAATATATTGGTTAATGTATTAAATTCATCATATTTGAAGTTTATCAAGGTTATATGTTAGTTATAATGGCCACCAAGCCCAAAAATTTAGGATACTAGACCTATTTTTGGCTTGGTAGGCCTATTTAATCAATCAAGTGATAAAGGATAATGTGGAGTTTTCATACCATTCAACTAATCCACATCATCTAAAATTGGTCCTTGAGGTCAACTACATGCTTAACTAGTCATTGTGATGAGTTAACTAGCCTTTAACTACTTCAAACACATGTATAACTCATCTTGAGTTCCAATCATGAATCACCTTACTTCAACAATAATTATCTAAATAAATAATGGCATAGAATACATGTAAGAAGAGTTTGAACAAGTCAAAATGGCCCACCACCTTGTTTTCAACACCAAAAAATATCTCATAAAAGAACATTAGACAATGAGACTTTTAAATACTATTGTTATCAAATTGTAACTAAAATTTTACTTGAGAGGATGTTTAGTTGACTTCCTCTTCTATCTTTTATGCCACTTTCTTAGATAATTATCTTTTAATTCTATATATTGAGGCTTTTAGGCCTATTTTCAAGATCCCTATCTTGGTCATGATGAAAATATATCAATATTGAGATTTTTAAACATCTTGATATAATAAAATGACTATTTTTAGATTCCTATATACAAGTTTAGTGTGTTATATTGGTTTGATTTGCACATGTGGTAGTATTTTCTCCCTTGGTAGATCCTAATCTCACCTAGTTACTAGTATGCCATCTTATTCAGGTCATATATAATATTTGATGTTGATTGACTAAGCTAACAATGGATATATTGATTGGTTAGTGTCTTAAATCAAGCCTAACATCATTGCTCTCATACTTTGATCACTTGATGAAATTTTTATATGAAATATTGTTGCATAGGAATCTTTTGGAATTGTAGATTCAATCATTGTATTTCTTATTAGTTTTTTATGAGTTTAAATAAAGTGGATGAACCAACAATATAAGTGTATTACCATCAATAGAATAGAATTTTCCTTTTCAATAATCTTTTTAACCCTTTTCATCCCAAAGCAAGTAGATTTTAGGAAACTAAGCAAATTAGATATATCAAAGGAGATAACCTCATAAATTTAGAGGTTTGGTCTAAGGTAAAAGTGTCCCATAGTATTATACCATTATAATGTTAGTCTAGGTTTGAAGGATATTAGAGCAATCAACCTTCATCAGGGTGTAACCTCAGTTACTAATAGTTCTAGCACACTTGGTGGGACACATATCCACCATTGGAGTATTCAGTTGTAGCATCTTGGTCTTTAGAAACAATTTAAATCACTGATATGGTCCTCATATCTAAGGTAAAGGGTATTTTTTGTTTAAAATTCAATTGGTTTTCATGTGTTTTCTAGGCTATGGTAGCCTATGAAGTAGATTTTAGTCATTCATCTCCTTATCAATAATTCCAGTATGATCCATATACATATTTCTATGATATAAATCAGCCCTATACTCACCCTAAGATACAATATAAAATCCATTATCAATCCTATGATAACCCTCATGAACCTTGTTATCTTTTTTATCAGCTCAATCAAGTTCCAAGACAATCCATTTAAAGATTCAAACAAACCTTGTTTGGTTAGGAGAATCAAATGGTGAGTATAGACAGTCAAAATAGCTATGGACAGGAGGTCCCCAAGCATGATATTGAGATCATTAGAGCTTCATTATATCAAGCTAAAGAGGTGTGTGAATATTTCATAAGATAAGACCATTCAGAATTTAGTAGTGATGTCCTTGATATAGGTGTTCTAATTGTAAAGATTGAAGAGAAGTTATTAGTTCATGAGAAACATCAGTTCACCATTGAGTTTCTAATTTCTCTTCACGAATATCAATCAAATGTAGATGACAACCCTTAATATTCCATTCAAAGCTTGGTAACTTTTCCTAATTAAAATTCAATCCAAGAGAGTCTTTGAAAAAATGAAGAAGTGTGTTTTGGGGAGGATAACTTTCATGTTTCATAATAGATTATACAATAGTCTTTACCTTCAATTTTGCAAGGAGAGATCTCTGGTGAGTTAGTTCATGAATTTTAGGCTTACATTTTCAAATAAGTTGAGCTTGAAAATCATCATCTTCATCAATCAATAGTAGTTTTAAAAGGAAACACAATCTCAGTAGCAATTTCCTTCTTTCACACCCATGGCTACAATAAGTACAAAGGAAGAATCTCCTAAATCCAAGTTTAGGACTTGAAAACAAATGCAACAATCAAGGGAGAAAGAGCAACAATCAAGCATAAGTCAATGTGTTGAATTCAAATGCCAATATGAATTAATTCAACCTCTACTCCTCCCTCCTCAAAATCTAAAGGCCTTTCCTTCAAGGAAATCTATTCAAGAGAACTTGTAGTAAAGAGAGGAAGTGAAGGTGATCAAAGCTGAGAAGCCCCATGAGTAGAATTAATCATCTATGGCAACACCTTTAGACCTTTATCATCTTCTTGAGTATTTTCAAGGATCCACCATACCAATTATTAAGAAGGAGACTCTCTTTTTTGAGGTAAGTGAAGAAGATTCAGCTAAAGTGATAAAAAAAAAAGAGTGACTTGAATGATCAAAAATAATAAATCATTATTAGGAAACCACTCTGCAAGGATAGGCATGATTTAATCTTTCAAAATGTAAAAGAGGATGAGTTTCAAGAGGTTTTAGATAAACATAAAGAGGTTGTTTCTCAAGATTTTATGGATCACATAGAAACTATTCTTCATCAAGATGTTTCTCAATAACTTGTAGTAGCTAATAAATATGAGGTACAAATAATTCTTTCTCTAGAAGGCAGCCATGAAGAACACTCATATAGAACCATTATTGAGATTGAGAACATTTCTGAAGTATATGATCATTGGCAATAATTATACCATGAGTTCTTGAGTGATTGAAGAGCTTAAGATGGAAGATTTGGGGGATGAAATAAGACAATATGTTAGAGCTTCATATGAGGATTCCACCAATGTTTTGGAGCTTCAAGAAGGCAATGTTATTTTGGAGACAACAAGGCAAGATGAGTTGGTACTTGATTAGATAGATGATATGCCATTCTCTACTAAAGATAAAGATGAAACAAGTGCAATAGATAAAGAACCTTCATATGAATCCATCAAAATATTGGAAATGTGTGATCAACATGATTAAGATGGTAAGGATACTAATGAACTCCATGCATTTTGAAGTGATCATGAAGAGATGGCCTTTTGGGATGATTTGGAGGGATTTTGTTCAAATTTTGATAGTCCATCTCTACCTTATATGGATATTGAGGAATGTCTTTATAATAATAATAATAATAATACTACAAATGTTCATCAAGAAGAGATTAATGATGAGTTAAAACCATGTTTGAACACCTATCAAGAAGTTAAATTTTTTAATAAACCACTACCTCAAATGGAGCATAATGAAGACACCAATCCAATCATATTAGTTGGGTTTCCAATACAATCATTGAATGAGAATGTGACAAATCATCATCAGCCCATGAATGAGGTATAATTAGCATTATTAATCTAATAAATAAAAATCTTAGAGGAGTATGACTAGTTCTTGGACTCACATGATCAATCCATGTACCTGAGAATGGAAGTAGAAGGTCTAGTTAATTTTCCAAGTGGACATGAACATGAAAATGTTTCCATCTATAAGAAGGAGCCATAAAAATATGGTAATCATGATTCAAAGTTATATGTTGGATAATATAGCTTTACATTTGACCCTAGAGGAAAGATTTTGATCCCAAGTTAGTTGTTTTAGGTTGTTTGTCATGTTTTAATAAGTGAATAACACAAGCAATAGTTTGTTGTCTTATTATTGTTATGTTTGTCTTGTTTTCTATTTCCTTAGGCTAGGTGTGTTTGTTTCTTAGTTTAGTTATGTTTCTTTATTTGTTTCCTTTTAGTATTTTTGTTGTTGCAATCAAAGCAGTGTTTCAGGGTTCAAAAGTCTATTTGGTGGTCAAGAGAGCCATCAAGTCATGTTGTCATGTTTCATTGTCATGTGAAATCCAATGAGTTATTTTGACCAGAAAGTTGGTTAACCCCTATGAGTCAAAAAAATGTTGATAATTTTTCTTTTCAAGGCCAAATACCAACCCATATAATTCAAAAAAATTCCTGGTACTATTATAAGCCTTTTTTAGTGATAAATCTCCTTGTAAAACTATGTATTTTTACCTAAAAGGGAGATTTTTGGTATTTAAATGTAAAATATGGTGTCAAAAGGCCATAATATTATTCAAAATACCCTTGAACACATTTTTATATATGACTTTACCTTAGTTATAAATTTTCATACTTTAAAAGGGTCATTTTATGCAAGTTTAAGCCTAAAAGGGGTCCTTTTTGGGCTCACACATGCCAATTTTTAGCCAAAAAGGATTTAAAAGGATATAATACTTATTTTAACATGATTTTTGATTCATGTTTTTCCTCTCCATACATTAAAGTGGTGGTTCTAAGTCTAAAGTGTGAATAAAAGGGCAAAAGAAGGTTATTTTATGCACATTCCATGAAAAAGTATAGACTTGTACGACCATTCCATACATCAGAGCTCATAAGCAAGAGGAGATAGGCATATCAAGTGTTCTATAAGAATTTTAAGGCAAAATTATTTGAAACAGGCCCAAAACTAGTTCAAATCCTTCATCTTATTTGTTTGCACATAGGGAGAGCCCTTTAGGTTTATAGGTGGTAAGATCATGAGAGAGAAAATCTAGGTCTACAATTTTGGCCAAATAAATTAATATTAAAGAGATTCCAAATATGGCAATTGGTTCTCAAATTGGTCATCTCTCCATCATGAACCATCCCTTTGAAGTCAAGGCACTCATTATGGGTCTTTCATCCAAGTAGTCAATTTTCCTAAGTTTATCTTCATACGGCATGATGGTAGAAAAATTTAAGGTTGTCGAGATTCTCAAGAGCAAAATTCACTAGTCTATGGCTTTCATCAGTTCTTTCCCACACATGTGAGGGCCAAATAGAGCTCAAGAAGGCAAAAGAGTGTAATTTTGTAGCCTACAAGCATATGAAGAAGAATTCTATAGTCTAGGAGAGAGAAAGGGTTTGAAAGATTTATTGAATTATTGTTTGAGGTGTCTCCCTCATGTTATTATGTTTTCCAAGAAATATTCTCAAAGGTTCCTTTAAAATATTCACAGTAGGAAGACATCAATGGATCTC
The DNA here is from genome assembly GCA_037957365.1 of Torreya grandis. Lineage (NCBI taxonomy): Eukaryota > Viridiplantae > Streptophyta > Pinopsida > Cupressales > Taxaceae > Torreya > Torreya grandis. Next base: position 1,078,187 of record JARHVA010003392.1, on the reverse strand, counting down.
ATGAGTCCTCAAAAGTCACTATTTAGCAAATGTTGAGGTTTTCTAGCATTTGTTAAGGTTTTTTACAAACTCCTAGGTTTCAATTTCACCCTCTTATCCTCCGTCAAGGGCTTCCAAATTGATATTTGTGGTATAAAATAACCTTATGTCTGCATAAGACCTTCAAAGTGGTTTTGAGATCCCCCTATTATGCTCTTATCACTCCATCTTGGTTCATCTCCATTCTCACTATCTTACACTACCATTCTCATTATCATCATTCTCCTTTCCACCCTCCATTCATGGTTTTCCATATTCCTTCCCCATCATCCCGCCTTCCATTCATATCCATCTCATGAATCCATTACAAAGAGAATTTAAGGACTATAAGGAGCATGCTAGTCATAAGAATACAAATATCCATACTTTGAGACACTTCTAAACTGAGGTGAAATTACCATCTACAATCATCAATAAACAATAAAGAATTTATCATAAATGTAAAAAATTAAGTTATATAGGGAAGATGTCATATTGAAGGTCTATGCTAAAATTATCTCATCAAGTTGTAGTATTTTGAAGGACAAGGACCATACCCATGATTAGTGACCTCCCCAAGGTCAAATTTAGACTCTATCCATACAAATGGTATAAACACAGTCACCTAAAGTTGTACTACATAGTCTTTTGGAGGTTGACATCATGTCATATTAAGCTTGAAGGTGAAAAGGAATGTAGGGATCTTGTCTTATGTTATGACTTCAATTGTGACTCATAAAGGAGACCACCATAAGAAAACATTTAGGTGTATCAAAGACACCTGCAGGCCTATTCTCAAGGTCATAACCTATAATAGGTATGGGTCTTAGTAGTTTTAAAGCCTATCAAGGTGAAAAAGAGGCTAATTAGACCATAAAATACATAATCAATATGAAGTTGATAGCCTAAATGAGGGAACTCAAGAAGAATACATGTCTAAATTCTTGAATAGATAAGGAAGAACAAGAATAGAGACCTATAGTCAGGACTTTATAGTGCATAGTCACAAGCCCAAAAAGGTGAACAATGATTTAAGGATTTTTCAAGGATGTTGACCTTTGAGAGAATTTATATAACTTCTTAAGAGATAATTTTACAAGAGAAGGACACTTGAACCTTTGTTAATTATTTTCAAACTCTCTAAGAACCCTAAAACCATGTCACTTTTTTGACAAGGACATGACATCATGCACAGTTAAGGTTAGTGGGAGAAGTCTATTTCCAAGAAGGTGAGATAATGGTATGAGGAATATGGTATGACATGAAGATGATTATGAAATTTTAATCAAAGACACACTTATATAAAGACCAAATTTAGTCAAGATCTAATGAAATCTCCATGTACATCTAGGTAAAATATTCTTAAGATCATATACATACTATGTCCAATATTGAGACAGTAAGGTCTTAAGTTTTCCAAACAAGTCTTAAGGTTCAAAAGGGTTATATCATGTTTGAGGAGTCTCATAAATGTTTTCAAGAGTTTTACCAAGCCATAAATTTCCAATAACATGTAAAGACTCAGTCAAGATCTCATAAAAAGTACACCTACAACCATAAGGCTAAAGGCCTATCTCTAGGCTTCTAGATTTGAAGACACAATGATATATGGTGGAGTCTCCTAATAATGAATAGTTAATTAGAATAATCATGTTGAAATGATATAAGAGGATTAATATGGGGCTCCAAGCACTAAGTAATATAGTCAAGGTCAACTTTATCATGTACTTATACAACCATACAAAGTCATTTCTCTCACACAGTCATGTACTATCAATATACAATGCAAGATGCTTATAGTCAAGAGTGACCAATGAGGTGACTTATTCAAGTCAAGTACCTGATAACATCTATATTGACAAATTTTGACTTTTAGGTCAAAATAGGGAACCCATAGTAAAAAAATTCATTTTTGGTCATATAAGGGGGTCTAATATATTTTCATAAGGTGTTTTATAAGTCATTTCATGCATCTCAATGCTATATTAACCTTGGTCACTCATTTCATTAGTCTATCATGTCATTTGGGGTCAATTCAAGGGTCTAAATGATGAATTTAATGCTTTTTATAGGGTTTTTTGGGAAACATTCAAGTGTAAAAATGTGATGTCATCCCCCATGTGTCATTAGAAGTCTTAAGTAATTGACAAGGCTAGAATTTGCAAGCTCAATAAGAAAAAAGTTAGTTTTCCTTAAGAAGAGGAAGAAAATGACACATGTATGGTTTCTTGGGAAGTATTCCACATGTAAGGAGGACATGTAATGTTTCTCCAAATTCCTAAAGCTCATATCCATGCTTTGGTTGATCTGTAAATGTCAATTTAAATCTCAAACCATTCAACTCTCTTCTTACTCTTTTTGTTAGACTCAAGTGACTTGTAGATTTTTGCTTAGTACAGATAACACAAAAGGTTTTATCCAAAATTATCCTAGGATAATATTCTACACTAGGAGACCTTAAAATAAATCTAATAATTTTGAATAATTTTGTCCCATGCTTCATGAGCCATTCATTTGAATTTGACCTTCTAAAACTACCTATCAATCTATGCTCCCTTCAATTTTGGGTCTTGTTTGAGAAATTCCATATTGTTCAGATGTTGAGATTGATTCTAAAGGATTTATACCTCCTTATATAACACTTCCCATTCTTGGTTTCAAATTTTTAATGGTTTTGACATGCTAACCATCTTAATTTATAAGAGTATGCATTTTTTTGAGTTATGGGTAGTTTCACCATTTCCAAGAGTTTTGTGCTTTGTCAAGAGATATGGAAGGTTATATTAGTTTAATATACATGTTTTTAACATATAATTTCCCATTTTTCACCTTACATATAAGTCTCCTTTATCCTCATATTTTCAAACCCATATCTCCATCATGGTTTACAATCCATTTAACATGTTCGCTACCTTGTTTCAGTTGCTCACAGGTGATTTTCATGTTGGGAAGAATGTGTTATAGCTTGTATTAGGTTTATATTAATTTAAATAATTATTATGGGAGGTTGGTAACAAGATAATATGCTTATGATAGACATTTTTTCATATTTTTCTCTCACTTCACACTCACTATTTCTACACAATTCATAACCCCTACCTACAAGCAGCATGACAGAGAGCTGAGTACTATTTCAAGTGTTGAAGAAAGAGATAGAATTGGTGTTTTAATCCCTATAATGAATAAGTAACATGATAATCTTGATTAAGGTGTCAAGATATAATAAAAAATTTAAAACCAACTTGAGAAGGAAATGGATTGTTCAGGTCTCTAAAGGTGGAAAATAAAGGCTTAGGAGGTTTTTGAGGACTTCACTAAATATACTTTCAAGGTGATCTAAACATCCAAATTGGATAAATTTGTATTCCTTAGATAGTAAAACAACTATTAAAATAATGGGTTCAATTATATTTGTGGATGATGAAGTTTGAACACCTTAAAAATGCCTCAAAATCACTAAATGCAGACAATGATATCTACAAGACTGAGCTACAATATAACTTTATTCATTCAAATTGCAAATGGACTATGCCCTATAGGAAGATGGTTTAAAGTGACCTAAATGAATATATATGATTTAATATATCATCCAAAATTTTAAGGGAGATACTATTTTTATACATCCCATGTGCATTCTCATTTCATATGACAAGCATGAAACACTCACCTACAACCAACACACTAGACAGTGACCCAATTTGATATTTACATGGTGATTTAAAGGTTTCAAGGGAGGAATACTAATTAAAATAAATTTGGTATTATATTAAAGGGGATTCAATAGGTATTTTCACATCAAAACCAAATGCTAAGTGCTCCACACATGCACCTATAAGCAAAGACCTTAGAAAACAAAGTGTCTCAGTCTTGACAGTAAGCTTAACTTTGAGGTGAAAAGGTGTATTTGTAGGATAATCAAAGCTCAAACCTGATGAAATAGTGATGAATAACATCAAGAGGTATGTTTATGATTTAATATTACTCATTCAAAATATAAATGAGCCTACATAAACCCATGAATAACCTAATATACACCTACAGGTTAAACAGGTAAGATGATGTAAACAATGGGTGGGTTTTGGGTTTTTGATGGATATTTATGGTATTAAAAGTGTTTAAAAGTATGATAAGATGTTTTTAAACCCAAATTTTGTAATAATTATCTTTTTACACCATGAACAAATCCAAAACCACCTACAGGCAAGGGCAAATAAGGTATCTCAGTCATAGTCCAACTAGAAGCCCAATCCTGACTAGGGTATGATGGAAGAGGTAAAGTAGATGAGTTAGGGAATACTATATCACTAATGGAAATTAATGATATTAATTAAACCTTATAAATAATTTTCAAAAAAATAAGTGGCTCAGACAATGTACTCACAGTCCTTATGGAAACCCTATACATAATGTTCCTTACACATTTTGCCTAGGAAAGTTAATGAGTTAAGAGGTCTAATCATGCCATCAGGGGCTGGGTTTTTGTGTAGATCATCCTTATGACCTAAATAATCCTATAAAATATGTATCTCATTGGATAAAATTGGGAAATTTCCCATTATTTTGTCTCAAAATAGGGTTACTTTCCCCATGCATAGAGTTGATAGTTTTGAGGAGAAAAGGAGAAATAGAGGACCAAAAGCTAAGGAAACCTTGTAATATGGTTTTTGAAGTTAAATCATACATGGAAAAACATGGGTAACTAGTTAGGATGGGATAAAACACAAAAATTTGCTCCAAACTACAAGGGTTGCAGACAATGCCATTAGGTATGGTGAAACCTAAAGATCCAAATGAGGATCTTTGTCAATTATACTTTTAAGTGAGATTTCTAGGATATTATATCATGTAAATGGGGTAACCAAAAATGTTTCTTGGATATCAAGAGACAAGTAAAATCCATCAAATGCCAATTTGGTTTTAATTTATAGTTAGATCCCTATGAACATGACTAAGCCTAACATCCAAAAAGGGGGTCAACTTCAATTTTAGAGTGGGTTGGGAATTAAAATGCATTTTATCATTTTTTTGAGGTAAATACAGAGGTGATTAGGCTTTTTTTTCATATTTAATCACAAGAATCCATTTTTAGACCTCAAGACAACTCAGGTATGTAGGAAACAAGGGAAACAAGCTTGAATAGGCACTTTCCAATGCTCATATCTTTCATGAGGATATTCATGGGAGGAAAATAATTTTATGGATGTTATCAGGGTCCCATAATACCAAATTTGTGTAATTATTTGGAAACTTGGATGTTAATATTTTAAGAATCATCTTTAAGACCCAAAACTACTTTAAAACCCTTGCAAATCCTCAACTAGGACCATTATTGAGAAATAGAGTTGGATAGTTTATCAAATTAAATATTTTTCCCATTAAAAAAAAATTAGGTTAAATAGGACTCAACCAATCTCCTTCCCATGCTAGTTAGTTGTACGAAATTGTATGGATTGGGGTAGAAATAGGCTTTTTCTCACTATTTATGTGTTGTACAGGCTAAAAGATGAATTAGGAGATTAATAAAAGTTTGGGTGGAATATTTACACTTAATATAACTCCCAATATTCATTTAATTTCATAAATAAACATATAAATACTTCAACTAGGTCCTTACTTTCAGCTAGTCAAAACTAGCCTAATGCACAAGCTAGAAAAAAGGGAGAAACATTCAATTAAAGTGATTTTAAGGTTACCCTAATGATTCTAATAAAATTTATGGTATTTGAAAGTTTCATAAACTTCCTCCCATGGATTTTAATGTAAAAATAATTTCAATTTTGAGGCAAAGTGTGCAGGGTACATGGAAGGGCATTTTTTAGGATAGCAAATGATGATGGCTCTCTACCAAGTGATTCTAGAAGACCAAGCATGAAACAAATTAATTTATATGAATTTATAAGATCATTCCATTTCATTACAATAATTTTACCTACCATATATCATTTAAAAGTCATTCAAACAGCTCCAATCATGAAGGCAGTGTTTTTGTGCAAAAGGAGTTTTGTGCCATTTTACCTTTTTTTGATGACTTGGATTGACTCTTGTTACTATTTATATTGCATGGTTAAACCAATATCATATTTCCATACATGTATAACTTAAATTATTTTCTTTAAAAGTGTATTTTTTACCCTTATACTTCTCTTTATCTCTCTCTCTCTCAAACTTTATAAGAATTGACCATTTTGGCATTGTATTCTATGCTCCACATGAGTATGGTGAATCCATAATAATTTTTATACCTTTTTATCAATAAAATTAATAATTTTTTACCTCTCTCATGAATGTTCATTTTTTTCTATACTTTAATGTTGAATTTTCTTAGTGAAGACTATGGATTCCTTAACATTGTACTTCATTCTTTCACCTATTTGCAACCTCTACTTGCAGGGAATGTGAAGTGTTCCAAGAGATGTCCATGGTTTAAGTGAGTATAATTTTCATTAGTGTCATTAAATAATTTTTTCTAATCCTCATATCATTTTATATCATCTATGACCCCATAATTTAATATTGATGCAAGAAGACATAGATATGGGAAAGTGTATGTTTTAGTTTGTTTCTTGGTCTCAAGTGTACAATGAAATTGGTTGGAAGTCATAAAACTTATTTGGTGTATCACCTCCATATTTTATATTTGATTTCAATCATCCTTATCCCTTTTCACCCCTAATATTTAGTAGTTTTTGTAGTCTAGTGATGCATCAAGGAGAACTAGCCCCTCATCTAGAGATCCACCTCAATTTAGGGACACCCACAGCCCTGAGGTGGTTACATTGTGCCACTTGAATGATGAGATACTTGTCATATCATCATTAGGTGAAATTTAAAGTGAAAAAAATCTATAAAACCTTTGTTCAAGCCATAAAATCACTACCAAGAACATGAGGATGATAGTATATAGGCTTGTACAGAGTTGTCATGAGTAAGGACTATGTAAGGCCTAGAAACTTTGCAATAAGAGTCAATATGTTTGAGGAAGAGAAAATAAGTAAATTTAAAATTATTTTAATTTATCCAAATCACAAATAATGATAAAATTATTACCAAATACCTCCATTTCTCATAAATAAATACCTATACCGGTGATAACATGCAATCATAATAAAGATTCTTGAGGAGCTAAGGTCTTATATAAGTTGCATAAGGATGAAAGATGAACAATATAGGATGAGACAAATGAAAGGGATATTTTAATTATATATTAAAATCATATTTCTCATTATCAATCATAAATAAATGTGGAAATAAGGAAAACTTAGTCTTAAGATTGAACAAGTAGGCAGCCTACTAGTAAACTTTGATAAAATCCACCTACATGCCATTAAGAGTAGAATCCAAGCATGAAAATTGGTGGAGTTGGTCCTTGTGAGTTCCTATATATAATTATCATCTTGGTAAGATAATTTTAATATTTTAAGTATCCACTATTTTTATGCAGTCACATGCATGTCTATTTACAGTCAGAATTGGAACTAGTAGATTTTTTGAAGTGCATACAGGTGTGGTAGAGGGTTTCAAATTATTTGGAGTGTTTAATGAGAATAATAGGATTTTTTAAAATATTAAAAGTAACTTTAAAGATTTATCACACTCCAAATTATATACAAACCATGCCCTTAAGGGTTAAAACAAGTAGGCAAGCACCAAACCCTATAAGCACACAGTCCCTTTTAGAATATTTCATGGAGTTTTTATTCATTTGATGAACATTAGGATAGTGGAGAATATCATTGAAACATTGGATGAGTATTTATAGTTAATAAATTTTCATATAACTTGTTTTGACAGCACTCCTGAGCTTCTTCCTACACACATAATTCTTGGCAGCCTCTTAAAGTCCATTTTCACCACATAGAGATCTTGATGTGAATTTTTCATGGGAGATCTTAATTTTCATGGTTGATTAAGGAAATATTATACTTCATTTTCATGTCAAGTGGTTTCACATTATAATTTCATATGCTATGAAAAATCATTAATAAGTTATAGACCTCTTAAACCCTTGCAAAACCCTCATAACTAACCAATGGAGAAGAAAAGTCAAATTATGCATCTAGATCATATGTTTTATCTATGAAATGAACTTTAAGTCTTCTCAACTCCCCTAATCACCTCCATGAACAATTATTTGGTATGTGTAGTGCCTTTACTATATGGACTAAGTAAAATAATCCAATTTTAATTAGAAATCAAGGGGGAAATGGGTAATTACACATTGAAAGTGGTTGAGAATAAATATGGGATCCTAAAATCTCTTAATAAAACTTATAAAACCATAAAAATGTGTAATTTGGTTCATTTCCATAGGTAGATAGGTCTACAAGTCAAAGTAAAGAGCTATTTTCATGCATGGTGAAGAAGAATTGCTTGAACAAGCCAATATCATGACTCCATAGCATACTCTAAAGTATATTCATGTTTTACATAGTATAAAATGTCATATAAACGCATAATTAATTTAAGATATTGAATAAACTATGCATACACCTACACTTGTTCTTGGCATCACTAGATAATTCCATCAAAATGGAGTAGAAGGATCCAAGGCAAGGTCATGAGGGCACTAAAAATCATCATGAACATCATCATCAGGTCTTAATAGATATTTATGCTATGTTTGAGCCATATAGAAGCACTATAATTGATAATATTGGCCAAAGAGCACCAGACACTTATTAAAGAGCTTATTTTCCACTCTGAGAGGAGACTTCACATGCTCACACTGATACACACTTTTTTCATGGGAAAATAAGGAATTTGGGGGAGTTATAGGGCCTAATACACTAAAATTTTGTGGCTTTATATTAGGTATTCAAGTCCTAGGATTTATGAATAATCATTAACAACCCAGAGCACTCTTAGACCCTTGCAAAACCCCACTAGCAGACCTGTTTGTGTAGAACTAGATAAATATGCAATAAAACTCAAGAAACTCCTAGCTATCACCTAGATCATCAATTAAACTCTGAGATATTAATTTCCATGACCATTAGTTATAGGTATGTTGTATGGACTTAGTAGAAAATAGTTTTTGAGAGAAAAAACACAAAAGGAGAGGTGCAAGGCAATTTAAAGAAATTCTAATCATTGTTTATCAAAGCCTAAAAATTTTTATTCATCCTGAAATCATTAAACGATTAAAAATATAATTGAAAGTGCCCTTGTGATCTCATCTAAAATAGCTAGTTTGTAAAAAATTAAGGAACAGCTAGCCTAATCAACTAGTTTGACTAATTTATAGGTGTTTCTTACCAAAGAGGCCTATTTTCATGATATAATACATTATTTAATGTATTTAATTCATCATATTTATAGGTTCTTAGGGTTTTATACTAGTTATAATGGCCACCAAGCTTAAAAATCTAGGCTATTAGGCCTATTTTTGGCCTAGTAGGCCTATTTAATCAATAAGTGAAGAAATAATGGCATAAAATATTTGTGATAAAGGATAATGTGGATATTTCATGCCATTAAATTGATTCACAACATTAAAAATTGGTCCTTGAGGTTAATTACATGTTTAACTAGTCCTATTGATGAGTAAATTGGCCTTCAACCACTTCAAACACATGCATAATTCATCTTGAGTTCTAATCATGAGTCAAATCACTTCAAAAATAGTTATCTAAATAAATAATGGCATGTCATGCATTCAATAAGAGTTTTAATAAGTCAAAATGGCCCACCACCTTGTTTCCATCACCAAAAAGGAGCTCATGCAAGAACATTAGACAAGGAGAATTCTTAAAGACTATTGTTATCAAATTATAATTAAAATTTGACTTGGGAGGATGTTTAGTTGACTTCCTCTTCTCTCTTCTACACCACTCTCTTGGATAATTATCTTCTCATTATATATATTGAGGCTTTTAGGACTCTTTCCAAGATCCTTATCTTGGGTGTGATTAAAATCTACCAAGATTGAGCTTTGTCAACCTCTTGAGATAATAAAATGACTATTTTTAGATTCCTATATATAGGTTCAGTATGTTATGTTGGTTTTATTTGCACATGTGGTAGTATTTTTTCCCTTGGCAAGTCCTAATCTCACCTAGTTACTAGTATGCCATCTTATATAGGTCATATATAGTGTTTGATGTTGATTGATTAATATAACAATGGATATATTATTTGGTTATTACCTTGAATCAAGCCTACCATCATTTCCCTCATACTTTGATCACTTGATGAAACATTTATATGAAATATTATTGCATAGGAGTCTTTTGAAGTTGTAGATTCAGTCATTGCATTGCTTATTAGTGTTTTATGAGTTCAAATAGAGTGGATGAACCAGTAATACATGTGTATCACCATCAGTAGAATAGAATTTTTCTTTTTAGTAATATTTCTAACCCTTTTCATCCCAAAGCAAGTAGATTTAGGAGACTAAGAAATGTAGATATATCAGAGGAGCTATACTCACAAATCTCAAGGTTTGTTCTAAGGTACATGTGTCCCATAGTCTTAGACCATTCCAATGTTAGTCTAGGTTTGAAGGAGATCAGAGAAATCAACCTTTGGTAAGGTATAACTTGGGTTGATAACAATAGGTTTCTAAAAAGACCCAGTAGTAAATTGAGAACCTTGAAATAGGGGCTTTAGAGTAATTGATTTGGCATGATGATTAGGTCTACTCTAGGGCTAGACATCTAGGTTATTACACTCTAAATATGGGAGCTTGAAGGATAATGAGGCACTAATTTATGCCTTATATACACTCTACTTATGCCCAAATTTATGTGTTTGTCTGCAATAATGGTATGAATTGAGATGGAAGGGGCACCAAAGGCTATAGAATTAGGGGAAGCTTTGGCCCTTAGAACTAAAATGCTTTAACTTAAGGCCACACAGGTTGAATAGGTATTTATAGCACTATGAGGAATTGGGATTATAGGGACTATAGTAATTTTAAGGATATAAATTAAAATACTATAGACTACAAAACTTATTACTATGGTTTACCTAATAACAAATAAGGGAATGGAATTTTGGGAGGGGTTGAGGTTCACACATAGGTAACTACCTAAATATGGGCACCAAAAATAATAGGATATCCCAATGAATATTAAATCTAGATAGACCTATATAGGGTGGAAAATGCTTATTGAATTGGTGTGCTTGAAGTTGGATTTAGTGGTTCAGGAGATATAGAATTTTGGGCTTTGAATTATGTTAGAATCATAACTGATAGATACATTTAATACTTTCATAGAAGAAGGTGGGTTTACCTAATTTATTGATCTATATGATCCAAAAATATTTGATGAATATGGAGGATATTATTTTGGGATTCCCTATAGGATCATCTCCTTAAGTTTATTACTTATCATGGGAGTGTCATCAATTAATTGGGGTTTACTATGCCTTTCCTCCATAACTTACACCCCTGATTATTAATTTCAAAGAGCTTGTGAAAAATTCAAAAAATAAATCACTTCATTATCATTGGATAGGTTTATATGATACGTATCATATTCATGGGCCTCATGATGGTAACTCGTGTTGATTCTAGACATTAATGCCTCTACATGTCTTTGGACATGTTCATAAGGGTCCCATTACCTATCCTCATAAAGTGGTAGGTTGAAGGATGCCCTATGTGTTTCCATTATTTATATTATTTTAATCATGGAATACGGTGATAATGAGTAGATGTGGTAATTTTTATGATTCCTAATAGCACATAATATTGCCACATTATTAGCAATTTGATATGATATGTCTTGCTCTACCAATTTATCAGTGATATAATAGGGTAGCTTGAGTGGGGAAACCATTATTAATTCAACCCTATTCATAATGAAATTATGGTAAAACTATTAGGCTCCAATAGCCTTTATATCCCCTCATCTCTTATGACAACCTAGGCATGTTCTTCTCATTGATTTCAAGACACATTGGGTGGTAAAAGTGTTTGGAGATGTCTTCAATGTGAGCCATGAAGTAGTGAATGTATAATTTGGAGAAGACCACATAAATTGTGGGACCTAAAGTTGTCCATGGGAGGAAAGGTAATGCTTTTTAAGGGTATTTTGGCACAATATTCATTAGCCAAGTATGACATCATATAAATGTTCCCCCTAGCTTTGACTTTGATCCCCTACTAGGATATGTTAAATGTGATGAGATCTCTAATGTTTGATACCTACGTCTCTTCAAGTATTATGCTTAGGATGGGGACCTAGAATTTAATAACATGGAATATATCATTAGCCCTAATAAATTGATTCAGTGATAAAATGTTAAGCCTAATCCCTTCTATGGTGGTTTTGATAGTGTAAGATTATATGTCCTCCTTATTAACCCAATTGTCAGAGTCCTCAACCCAATATTTTAGTGTCTTTAAAACATCATGGGAATTTATCTACTCCTATAAAAGATAATTAGTATAATTTATATGATTTAACCTTTTTAGGTTTTACACATGTAATTCATATATTTGGTTAAGGGATTGAGATGCCTAAATCAACTAAATAAATATGCAATAATTAAGTACTAATTTATTATTACCTTTGACTTTGTTTGAATTTATAATAATAATAATAATAATAAATAGGGATAAATATAAAATTGTTTGAAAACTAACTATTGAAGATGATATAGGTTCTTAAAGTTGAGATCTAAGTAATAATATGTGTCATCAATAAGATTCTACTATTCTTTGTTCACTAAATAGTAGTGCCCAGTTTGGATAATAGTACCATCTATGTGTAGTGTCCTTAATGTGGTGCTAATGTCCATTTTGTATTACTATTCCTATTTTTTAGATAACTTGCACCTATGTCTATATGTCTTGTTCCTATGTAATTGAAACTTGGATCTCTATGTTGTACTTGAAAAACTTGATTTGATCACCCTATTATGTAGATATTTTCATACATATTGATACTCCAAATAAGGATCAAGTCCATTGTAGTTCTCCCAACTGGTGCTTGATGTATATGTAAGTGAATGCTAGAATGAGAGTGGCCTTGGATGCCTTGGATGTGCTTGACCTTTTAAATGCTTTAAAACTAGACTTATGGATATTGTAGATGGTATTGTGTAGAAAGTAGGGTAGAAAAGAGATCAAATACCTTAATTTTGCATAAATTTATCTTTGGTTTAAATAAATTTTGTATCTATTTTACATCTAGTGAATAGAGGTGGATTAGACTTGTATTTATAAGGTTTTGCTGCCTATGTGGATAAGAAAATGAGATTATGATAATGTTAGGAGGGTCACACATTTGAAAACTATTTTTTGGGAAGAGATAGGTTTATGGATAGTAGCACCCAGTTTGGGACACTAGCACCATGTGGCTATAGTAGCCCAAATGTGGCATTAATGTCCTTTTTGCAAATTGCTAAGAAAATTGTATTGGAATCTAAGATGATAGTTTTGAGACTATGTTTTGACTGGTTGTACATGACTATGGTCTATTTAATGATTAAATAAGTCTAATGCTTAATTATAGGTCTATGGATAGCCCATGGATAGGTTAACTTAAATGACACTCTTAGCATCCAATTACCACTTTTAGGTGATTACATTTATACCCCCCTTATGCTAGTAATGCAACAAAGAGAAATGACTAGTATAAATGAAAAAATAATTGTACTTAGACTTACCTTGGAAGTGAATCCCGTATACTTGAGTTTGAATATGATAATATAGGTCTACATATGGGGAACATGTTCCAAAGTAATATATTGTAATGAAAGATGCAAAAATTAGTCCTTAATTAAGAGATGATCAAAATCAAAAGACTATGGTGAAATGAAGTAACTGAGTAAAGTTGAGTAAATAGAGAGGAAAGGAATGGATACAACTTATTAGGTATGTGAACTGATGCATGAAATTGGTGAAAACCTATGTGTGTAAATGTGTATATTTATCATATTATTAAATAGCTTGAACTGAGTTGATGGCTTACTCAATCCTCATATGGGTGGCTCAAGAACTCAATCTAATTTTGACTCCATCATTTCCCACCTCTATTTGGTGGATCTTGATATTTTTTAATAGCTTGGATAAAATTGTAAGTTTATCTAAACATCTCATGTAGGTGTCTATTTAACTCAAGTGAGTTATGACTCCATCATTTCCCACTATGTGAAGTAGATGCATTTATAACTAAACTATGAAAAGTGTTGAAAGTATACAACTGAGTAAGTATAAATGTGTATTTGGATATATATCCACTTGGGTATATTAGGTGTCTCTAGACCGCTCAATAATGCCCATCATTGTAGATGGAGTAAGGCATGAATCTGATGACAACCTAGAATGTGATAGTAAGTACATACATCATAGAGAATGACATGGATTTTGCCATTCCATCTAATCAACTTGTCTAAAGATTAGTATATGGAAACTATTTGCGCTGCACATGCCCCTATATGGTATCTAAGTATATTGAATTTGAATAAAATATGTAATAGATGAACTTGTGTAACTGATTTGAATGTAAGATTGATCATGTTGTACATGATTCCCCGAAATTTGAGCAACTAGTATGAATCTAAGATGAAATGAATGTGTCTAAGCTAAATCTTAACATAACTACCAAATCTATGATTGTATGTGTGTAAATATATATTATACCTAGTGTAATGGTCTGAATGATATGGATTGTCCTAAAGCTAAAACTATTAGACAATAGTGCCCTGTATTATATAATAGTACCTTGTAGTGGACAATAGCACCCTGTGGTGCTAGTGTCCCATTCTGGGAACTAATAAATACCTAGTCTAATTTATAAGTGATCTAGACTGAGTTTTGAATCTCTATTCTATTTCATGTCTACCCTGAGTTTGATGTTTGAAACTGAGCTTGTGTGTTGAAATGTACCTATGAAAATCAATGTGGGATCCTGATCTCTATGACAAACACTTGTGAATGCCCCCTCTTTTGAGGGTGGTTGTGAAACCTATGTAATAACTACCCTCCAAATAATTAGTTCTAAAAAATGTGTTAGCTGTAGGATGTGCATGATATTCTAATATAATGTACAAACATAACATCAGAATATAAATGTATATAAGCATAAGTAAGAAATGTAATATGTATATTGTAATCCAGAATTTGAACAAGGGTGTCAAGATAGATATAATAAATGTATATAGGAGCAAAATCTAAGTAATTACTTAGAGGGATGGGGCATGATGTTCATCATGGCTCCCAATTAGGAAGGTAGATGCATGAGATCTCTCATGGCATCGAAAAATGGTGTGTGTGTGTGTGAAATAATCAAATACAAGTGTCATGGTGTATAAGCATATAAGGAATCAAACATATAAGCACATGAGGCATGAAAAAAGGTTGGCCAAGAGGACATAATACAAGGGACATAGGCACAAGTCACTAAATCTAAGAATTAAGAGATACAAGGACATATTCAAATTTCCACATACATAAACAACAAGCAATTTGGTGTAGTTCCATATAGAAGAACATGTTTAAGTGTCCACATATAGAAGCAGGAAAGCACACACAAGGGACATGGGTGCATATCCAAGGCATACAACTAGAGAAGTGGCATAGAAGCCAAATAATAATAGCATACTCAAATGCCCTCAAAGATGGAATAAGCATAGGAAACACAATCAAGTCTAATATATGAACTAAAAATAAAAGCATGTATAATTATGTAATAAAATTCTATGTAGATGACAGGATGCATATATACTGAGTCTAACTAGTGATAGTCAGCAAAAAATCTAAGCAATAAGGAGAAATGATCAATATCAAAATAAATCAATGCATAATTAGAATGTATAGTATTAAAGATAAAACCTCATTATAAAAATTATTTATGAGATGCCCCCAATGGGAGAATGTATCAAATGTATAAACGTGGATAGGTGTAAATGCCTCTAATGGGTAGATGATAGTTGGTCTAGATCTATGTAGTGGATCAGAGTCATATCTGAAATTTGTAAGAACTTGATAAAAACAAGCAAAACATATGTGTATGATAAAACCGACTATATTAGGATAGTGAGCAATATGAAATATATAGTAAGTAGTAGAAATGTAAACATAGTAATGCATACAATCTATAGAAAATTTATATTTTTAAAATATTTAAATGTTTTTTGTGTTTTGACATGTTATATTATTTTTGTGTTTTTTAAGTATAATCTATGTACAATAAAATGAAAATAAACTATGTATAAGGATTAAGGTAGTAGAAGTAAATACAAGAGTAGGAACCATACTAACCAATGTGTCTCATGGTTAAGGATTTGAGATGCCTAAATCAACTAAATAAATATGCAATAATTAATACTAATTTTTATAACCTTTTATTTTGTTTAACTTTTTAATAAAAATAATAAATAGAGACTTATCTAAAAATTGACTATTGCAGATGATCTAGATTCTAAAAGTTGAGATCTAGGTAGTAGTCTATGTCATCAATATGATTTTGTTATTCATCTATTCACTAGATAGTAGCACCTAGTTTTTATAGTAAAACCATATATATAGTTTCCTAAATATGGTGCTAATGTACCCATTATGAGATTGTTCATATTTTTTAGGAGTACTTGCACCTATGTATGTATGTCATATTCTTGTGTAACCAAAACTTAGAGTTTTGTATTACACTTAGAAAACTTGATTTAATGTGAAAACCCTAACCTCCTTACAAGTATGGTATGAAAAGTAATTTTTAGTGTGTTTGTAGGATGGACTAGACATCCTCAACATCCCATTGTATAGAGAGTTTCCTACATACCAATACTCTAAGGAGGGATCAAGTTTGATGTATTTTTCTCACCTACTGCTTGGTGTATGTACAAGTGAATGCTAGAATGAGAGTGACATTAAATGCCTTTAATGTTCTTGAGATCTGAAATGCTTGAAAATTAGACTTAGGGATGTTGTAAAAGGTAGTATGTAGAAAGTAAGGTAGAATAGAGATCAAATACCTTGAATTTTCATAACTTTATCTTTGGTTTGAATAGATTTTACATATATTTTCCATCTAGTGAATAGAGATGGATTAGACTTGTATTTATGGGGTTATATTGCTTGTATAGATAATAAAATGAGTCTAGACTGACTTTAAGAGAAACACACATTTAAAAAACTATTTGTTGAGAAGATCTAGGGATAAGTATAGTAGCACCTAGTTAGGAACACTAGTGCCATGTGGATGTAGTGTCCCAAATATGATGCTAATGTCCTCTTTGAAGACTATTGAGAAATTTTTATTGAGATATGGGATGATAGTTCTAGAACTATGTTTTGACTGGTTTTAGGTGACTATGGTCTATTAAATGACTGGAAAATTAAGTCTAATGCTCAATGATAGTCTATGGCTAGCCTGGGGATAGTTTAATTCAAGTTACACTCTTAGCATCTAATTGCCACTTTTAGGTGATTAAAATGTATTATGCTCAAGGAGGTGATAATACTTATTTTAGGAAGCCCTATAGATATCAGTTATTTGGTAATATAAACTTATTTGACTGGATGATATCATTATGACACTTATAAAACATGAGAAGATTGTATAAGAGATCATCACAAGGGAATACCTTAGGTTTGGAAATAAACATGTAGATCCATGACTTCCAAATATCCAATAGGTCATCTAAGAACTCAATTTCATCTTCTATAGGATCATCATCACTTTTTATCTTCTACATATCCTCCACTAATTTCAAAACCTCATTATAGTGTATTTACTAGATAATTATTTGTATGAAAGTGGTGTCCCTAAATTCCTAAATCAATTTAGGGATAGATGAATATGTCATTGTAGACATTAACTCAAATATTTCTTGTGAATTAGATATGGAAAAAAGTGGGTTTTGTATATAAAATCTTGGAAGTCTTACTGATTACTCAACATTGTGAGCTCTAATAATCTATATTCACAAAATGGTAGCTATGATATCAACTCATATGGGCCCTTATACTATTTGAATAGAGCTTGCAATAATGGTGATGAGAGTTCATAGAATGAAAATTAAAATATGAATTTATGGCACTATTTCAAATTATATACCATTTCCTACTTGTAATTAGTGTTTAGGGATTGAATTTAGTTTTAAATCTTATTTCAACAATGTGACTTGTCTAGGTGGTGATCATGAACCCCTCCAATTTTCTTGAGGGTGGCACTCAGTTGATATATTTGATGTTTATATTATGTTTGGAATAGGCATAGACTTTTCCTTCTTGGTGATTAGGGGTCTCACAAAATACACCAAATGTCATTTGGGTGTTAAGGTGGTCATTGATAAGGTACCCTAAGTAGTATTGCATCAATGATATGGTCTCCTACTTCGTACCCTTTCTAACATATTGGGAGTTTTATAGGTGTCACTTGGAATATTTTGGTTGGTTGAGAGGTCCTAAGGTGGTATAATATTATTAAATGAAATTAGACTCTTGGATGATGATAGGACACATGACCAATGCTAATTGGATGAAATTTCCATATTCATATCTTTTATGACATCTTTGGGAACATGTTAGTGCCACATGGCATTATCTAATTAGCCCTTTTAATACTGGGTCCATTTAATATTATGACAAATAATATGTCTCTATGAGTACAACTTTGTGTATTTTATTGTATAGTATGATAAGTGGAAAACTAAAATTAGATGATTCTATGATGTATAGATATATGACACCTCTAGGAGGCTGTGATACCTATGAAATGTGCAAAAGCCCAGGTCATTTTAAAGTGATTTTATAGTGAAATATGTGATTACTTGTCATAAGTGGATTTTTTAGATATTACAATTGACTCTAGAATTTTAACTTTAGGACTCCTAGAGTTTGACCTTAGGACTTTGCACATCAGTAATGCTTTTTCTAAATAAAAGTAAGAATCTAAAAAATACTAGGCATATAAATTTTAAGGCATAAAAGGAATAACTTTAAATGCAATAATCCCATAAAACATAAAAATCAATGCATTAATTTAAGGTTAATTTAAACTATTATGCATAAATAGCATATCAAATCCCAATTAAAACACACTTACTAACAATGAGCCCAATTCTTTTAGGATTAATAAATGGGTTGTTGAGTATGATGCCAATATGGACACCTGATTATTTATGTTATTATTTTAAAAAGTTATTTAATTCGTTTATATTATATATTAATTTTTTTTAATTTTAGATATTTTACAAGAACTTCATAAAAAAATAGCTAGAAATGCCAATTAGAGTGCAGTTTATTGTATTTATACTTAGTTAAGCTCAAACATATATCCATTAATGGCAAAGAGGTGGGGATCTATTTTTATATTTATTTAACTAGAATTAAATTTTATTTAATAAATTTCTTATTTTATAGGGATTTAGGGCACTTAGCTTGACTAGGTTGTATGAGTTGCTTACTTGTTAAGTAGTGCTTCTTACATGTTGGCATTGTCTTCTCAAAAAATCAACATTTTCTTCTTGAATATAATTTCAATTATGTTTGAATATATTTTTTAAAGTAAATTTTTATTTAATTAGTTTTTAATTAAATTTATTTATTTATTTTTCACTTTATAGACATAACTTGTTATGCAAGTTATCTTGTTTTAGGCTTATTTTAGCTTTGTTTATTAAGAGATAAATGCCTACAAATTTTTTTTATAGAAATAGTTCATATTTATATATATATAAAAAATCATGTGTAATTTTTTATTTTATTTTAGGTATTAATTATTTAATACCATAAACAATATCTTTTCTAATTTGAAGTTATTCAGTATATTTTTTGTCAGCAATCACACTCACAACTCTACTAGATTAATAACTAATAATTATGGGGAAAATTGGTTGATACATAGATTCATTTTAGATTAAATAAAATTTTATTTTCACTCCATATATACATAAAAATATTAATTTGGTATCATATCCTCATTCAAGAAAAGTTTATAAGGGTCTTATGCACTTATGAGGAGAAACAATGACTTCAATGAATTTTAGTTCTATGAATATTTTCATCTTCAATGGTGATAGCTTTGAATATTTGAGGGATAATTTGAAGTGAAATATTTTATGTAAAAGAGTATGGGAGAATGGTTTACATAGGTATAAACCACCTAAATATTAGAATAACATTACACAAGATCAAAAACTAACAATAAATCATGAAAAAATGGCAGATGCACAAGCTTTCTTCTATCTTCAGAGTGCCATAGACCTAAGCATCTATCTAAGAATTTCAAAATAAAAAAAATTACATGAGGATTATAATACATTTTAAACATCATATAAAGAATATAATAATTTAAAATATAGACTCTTAAAATGAATTTTGAAAATATGAGAATTTTAAATAATAAAGGAGTTAGATAATATTGTATAAGGGTAAATGACTTAGAACATATAATGAGAGTTTATAGATAAACTATACAAGATAATGTTTTAGTAATATTTTTTTTAAATATTTAAGTCAAATGTGACTAAATATTATATTGAATAGTGGAAGAACATGAACACTATAAGTGTTGATTAATTGGTTGGTTCACTCTTTTCTCATGAAGATAAGATGAGACAATACATAAGATATCAAGACTAAGAATTTGAATCCAAGATATATGTTTCAAAGACCAAAGAAAAAAATAAAAATTATGATCAAGAGAGTTTTAAAAAAAATTAAAAGTTAAAGTTGAATTTAAATTTATAGGTAATAGCAATAAATGTTTTACTTTTAATTAATACAAAAACCCTAGACACATGATAAAATATTGTATCATATTGGTATATAACAATCAAGCTAATCAAGCGAGTGAAATAAGGTTTTTTCAAGTTGAACAAGGTGATATTTAAGAGGAATTAGATTATTTTATCACATGT
Organism: Torreya grandis; assembly: GCA_037957365.1. Taxonomy (NCBI): domain Eukaryota; kingdom Viridiplantae; phylum Streptophyta; class Pinopsida; order Cupressales; family Taxaceae; genus Torreya; species Torreya grandis. Next base: position 1,057,355 of record JARHVA010003392.1, on the reverse strand, counting down.
AATGTGAGAATAAAGGAATAAAATAATTGGTAGTTTATTGATTCAAGTTTCTCAAATCACATGAAAAGTCACAAAAATGGTTTTAGCAAGTTAGAAGATTCCTTCAAAATCCAAGTGTAATTAGGATATGAAAAATACATTTAAGTTAAAGGAAATTATAGCATGTAAATCACAAAAATTAAAGTAAAGGTAAAATAAATAATGTTTATTTTTATTCATATATGGATCCTAAGAATCACAATTTCATGGGATATAATAATGAAATCAAAACATACAATTTTTATAATCCTACTATTAAATCCAAAATTATTTCTAGGGATTGTAACTTTTTAAAAATGAGATGTATGTTAATTCAGATAATATGGATAAAATTTTCATAATTTAAGGATGGAATATAATTTAATATTATTTTGAGGGCTTACAAAATCATTCACATGTTTCCTTTTTTAATATAAAATAATTCTAACATTTCATAAGAGACTAGGTATCGATCTACATCAACTCCAACTAAGCACAAACATTTGTTCCACATCTAGAAAATGAAATATTAGATAAAAATTATGAGAGAATTATCACAAAGATTAAACATTATTAATTAATTATTCTTTATTATGTTTATGATGAAATTACTATATTTTAATTATCATCAATGGCTAGTGAACTCAAAAGTTATGTAGAAGTTAGTCAAAGGAAAGAGTGAGTTGATGTTATTAAATTAGATATGGATTATATTGAGAGAAATGATACATGGAATTTATTTTAACCTAAATTAAATAAAATTTTATAATAATTAATTAGGTTTACAATACCAAAGTCAATAGTGATGGAACAATTGACAAGCTAAAATCTAGATTAGATGCAAAACGATATGTACAAAGATATAATGTTGACTATGAAGAAACCTATGTAACCATAACATAAAAATATAATATAAGAATAATTATTATTTTATATACTCATAAATAATTTAAAATAATTCAAATGGATGTCAAAATTAAATTCATAAATGGAGTGATTAAATAAGAAGTATATGTGAGGCAGCCACAAAGTTTTGAGATAAAGGGTAAATAATTTAGGGCCTATAAGTTGAACAAGACTCTTTATGGGTTGAATAAAGATACAAGGGCTTGTAAATCAAGAATTAATATATGTTTATTATATCAATGATTTTTAATAAGTCAAAATGAACCAACTCTTTACATATAAGCATTGGGTGCTAATATTTTATATGTTTGTCTCTATGTAGATAACTTGATATTTATAGTTATCTTTATGGAAATTTTGGATAGATTCAAGGAATATATAGAATTATAATTTTATATTAATGATATATGAATTATTATCTACTCTATCTATATGTAATTTCAAAATAAAGAGGAATTATTCATTTGTCAATCCAAATATTCCCAAAATTTTATGAAGTACAATATTTAAGATTCAAAATCCATATACACTCTAATTTAAATAATATAAAAGCTGATGTGAGAGGATGTAAGTATTTCATATAATAAAAATAATTTTATAATCATGGCGGGAGGTTTCATTTATATCACTATGACAAGCCTTAATATTAGTTGTGGTGTTTCACTAGTTTTTAGATTTTTGAACAAACTATCATCAAGCATTTTCCAGTAGTGGCGATAATTTTTAAATATATAATAGGTAATTATGATCATGGTATTAATTTAATAACTAAAATATAATTATTTATAATTAGATACACATATTTTATTGGATAATATTTATTGATGACCAAAATTCAACTTCAAGGTGTTATTTCATATTGGGAAGTCGGTTGGTGTCTTGGTCTTCAAATAAACAAGCTATAGTTGCAGTATCCATTAATAAAGCTAAATAAACACCCCTTAAATCGTATTTCACACAATTATTATTTCTAATAAGACTCTTATCTAATTTCATATAGGCTCAACTTGACCTAACACATATTTTTTGGAATAACAATGGGGAAGTACAATAATCCAAAAATCTATGTTTTCATGCTAAAACCAAACATATTGAACTAAAAAATCATTTTTTAGAGACTTTTTTTATCAATTATGTAATAATTTAATATTAATTTTATTATATTATCACAAAGGGATTGCACAAATAGATTTATGGAAGACTGAAGGAGATGATAGGCATCTCTCTAATTTATAAAAAAGGGGGGAGAATGTTGAGTATGATGCCAATATATGCACTTGATTATTTATGTTATATTTAGTTTATTTTATGTTTTATTATTTTATAAATTTTATTTAATTAATTTATCTCTTATATTAATTTTTTGGTTAATATCATACACTTTCCAAGAACTTCCTAGAAAATAGCTAGAAGTGCTAGTTATAGTACAGTTCATTGCAAATGTATTTAACTGAGCTCAAACATATATCCATTAATTATTAAGATGTTTGGAACAATTTTTATAATTATTTAACTTAAATTAAAATGTATTTAATCAGTTTCCTATTTTCTATGGATTTACAATACTTAACTTGACTAGGTTGCACAAGTTGTTTATTTGCTAAGCAAGGTTTAATACATGTTGACCTTATCTTGTCAATAAATTATCCTTGTTTTGTTGAGTCTAATTTAAGTTATATTTAAGTATATTATTATAAAGATATTTTTAGTTTACTTATTTTTTAATTAAATTTATTTATTGAATGTTCACTTTATAAACATAACTTTTCATGCAATTTATATTATATTAAGCTTATTTTAACTTGAATTATTAATAAACAATTGTCCACAAGAAAGTGTGGAGTAATAATTCCTATTATAGAAATATTTTTAATTTTAAATACATGATTTTGTTATATATATTTAGTAATTAAGACCAAATATCATATATTTTTTAATTTTAAGTTATTTAGGAAAATGTTTATCAGCAATCAAACTTACAACACTACTACATTGATGACTAATAATTTTCAGACTGATTGGTTGATACATAAATTCATTTTTATATTAAATAAAAAAAAAATTACACACCCTCCACACATAAAAACCTTTATGGGTATAAGGGTCTTGATAATGTTTTTTCACAAATTTATTGGCCTTAAATAAAATCCCCTTTTCTTATATGAAAAAGTATGTGTTGGCCACAACAAATAGGTTACTAATTGAACATGTGTAGTTATCATGAGAGGTGAAAAGTTTTACTACTTCTGAATATTTATAAAAATATGTTGAAATCCCCATATTTCCCTAGAACTTGGGTAAATGTTACATAGGTGTTTAAAGGTGAAGGCATAAGAATAGTAATAATATTAATGGTCTAAATCCCTAATGTGGAAACTTGGGGCAAATTTAGTAACTCATCTCTTGTTATATATAACATTACATAAATCTAATGTGGATCCATGTTACGACATTCAATAAACATTTCATCTTCCATGGCATATTTTTTTATCTTCAATATATGTATCATTAGTTTTAATATTCATGATAAGTGCATCAATAATGTGGATAAGTTATGTTGTAAAAACTATAATATGAAGAACAAAGGGACACATGCATGTCTTTTCAGGTGTAGTAGTAATAATAGTTATCACAGATTTGATGTTGCAATAGTACAATTGGAGGAAGGTTTGATATTTTTCATTGGTAAATTTAGGATTATTAGTGAATTTGGATATGATCTTCGTTACCCATTTTTTAATGTAATTGATCAAAATAAGATATGCTATCCATGTAGAAGAATATGCAAAGAGTATATTTATTAGTTATTTTAACTAATACTATGAAATAAATATTATCATGATTAATGTGTAATATTGGATTATAATTATAAATCACATCTAAAAATAAAATGCTAAGGTTGAAATTGTAAACCCTAGAAGGATGAAACCCTAATCAATGTCTACTACCAAAGGTAAAAAAAATTATTTTTGTATGTAAATAAAAAATGAGAAGAATTAAATATTGGGACAAAAAATCTTATAAATATTTTTTTGTTAGTAGATCATAAATGAAATTTGAAACCCTTAGACAAAAAATCTTAAACCTTGGAAGGATAAAACCCTAAGGGAACCTAGGGTTGTGCATTGTTTGATTTACATTAGTTTCACCAATATGTTTTACTCAAATTTTTATTAATGGGTATGATTAATATAATTTATATATCAACTTGAATTTTAATTTATATATTAATATATGACATTAAGGCATACATCTAAATGTAAAATACTAATATTGATTATTCTAATTTCAAAAGTGACATATGATAAATATATTAAGTAATACAAGTAGATAAATACTTAGATTTTTTTATTAACCATTTGACTATTAATGTATTTTTAAAGTGAAAATCAAGATAAAGTAAGCATGTGGTTTATTTGGTTGAAGAACTGATTCATTATCTACATTGGGTTAGTTATACAAATTGAAAATAAAAAATGAGATCAATAAAATCTTAGGACAAAAAAACTTAGAAATATTTTTGTGTAAAGAGATCATTAATGAAATTTGAAACCCTAGGGTAAAGAATCTTAAACCTTGGAAGGATAAAACCCTAAGGGAAACCTAGGGCTGTGCACTATTAGATTCACAATAGGTTCAACAATATGTTGATCTAGTGCCAAAGGTGAAAAGATTGTTTTTGTATGGAAATAAAAAAGAGATCAATGGAACCTTGGGAGAAAAATGTTATAAATACTTTTGTGTAAGGATATCATCAATGAAATTTTAAACCTAGGACAAAAGATCTTAAAACTTGGAAAGATAAAACCCTAAGTGCAACATAGGGTTGTGCATTGTTCTATTCACATTAGGTTCACTAATATGTTTTAATCTAATTTTTATTAATGATTATGATTAGTATAATTGAGATATGAACTTGAATTGTAATTTAGATAATAATATATGACATTAAGGCATACATATAAATGTAAAATACTAATATTTATTCTTATGATTTTAAAAGTATCATATGTTAAATATATTAAGTAGTATAAGTAGATGAATACTTAGTTTTTTAGTTGACCATTTGACTACTATTGTATTTTAAAGTGAAAATCAAGATAAAGTGGTCCTATGGTTCATTTGGTTCAAGAACTAATTTTTTATCTACATTAGGTCAGTTCTAAAAAAATTATTCAGTGTCATCAATCAATACTAGCTAGTTAATTGGTACTGACTTAAATGAAAGTAGGACATAATGATTGTAAGGTTTCCTACACCCATCTCTTCTTACTCTAAATTTGTGATCCTAAACCCTAATATTTTTTGGAACCCAAGAAGTCAATATGTTTTGACTTGAAACATTAGGTGTGTTTGTGATGGATAAAAACCTACAAAAATGGGGGATATTAATAGGTTGATCTTACCCAAATCACCCCTATATAATGATTAACCACCACCTATGTATTTGATACTCCAAAGAGGGAAATAAAACCACACATAATTCTCTCACATAATATGATTATGAAATTATGCTCCTTAGCTATATGTATGTAGCTAATGATTTTATTTTCACACATGACAATGATTTCTTTAACTTATCTTTCAATTGGTTTGTGATTGATCCTATTGATAGGTTTGCAACTTATGAAGAGTAAGGTAGATTTTATTAGTATTCAATAGTGTATAGATGTATGGAAGAGAAGTGCAAAGTGAATTTTAAATGAGAACCCTATTTGTTATATATGGATCTAATTGAATGATTTATCACATGATTGAAACACTAGACTAATGGGATAACCCTAATGATAGGTTTGATTTTTAAAATTAGTCATTGCAGGGAGCAAGTCAATTCTAACCAAATTAGTTATTATTGATTGATGGTATCAACTAGGTGTAGCATAATCGACATGTGTATAGGTAGACTGAATTGATATTCTATAGATGTTTATGCTAGACATTTAATAGATTTAAAACATACAGTGAGGTTCTTATAGTTATGTAACACTAGAATAGAAAGTTTGATTCATATGATAACATGCAAGTGTGAGAGAATAGAAAATTAAGACCATGTTTGAGTGCTCAAATCATGCATGATAAATGTGTGTTAGTATTGTCATTTTAAAGTAATAAATACCATATTTTAGTATCTACACAATAAGACAAGTTTTATTTTTGTATTTATTATTTTAGCTTGAATGGACAAGAGATAATTTTTCTCTATTATATTTTTAGTGGATAAATCTTCTTTTTTAAATGAAAAAAATTATTCAGCATTATTTAATGCATTCTCAAAGGGATCAAAATATGCAATATCTCTCCCATATCTCAAATTTGTATAGAAAAAATCATCATATAAAATATCCTTATATAGGGATGATATTTTTATTAGTTTCAAGTAACAAGAAATTAGATTGGGTATTGTTAGTTAATAAAGTATACCTATAACAACTCCACTAGATTTTTCTTGAATAAGGAAAAATTTTATTGATTTTTTTAAAAACGTTTACACAAATTCAATAAATATATTCCACATGGTAAAACCAACAATACAGTGATCTTTAATTAAATACATTAGTTTTTAAGCTAACTATAAATAACTTAAAGAGCTAATCTATTTAGATAATGATCACAAGATCAAGATCAAGTACAATGTTGATATAAAAATGAATACTAAATTTATTTCATAAAATTATATTTACAAATTCAACCATAACTAATACAATGTTACAGCCAATTATTGTAGTAGTCAAATATAGAAAAATAGTATATTTTTATCATAATACGTGTCTTAATAATTATGTACAATGATACAATGCTCCATGAAACATGTGAGTCTCATCTAGCTTGAATCATCTATAAGTAATGAGTGTAGTCACTAGTGAAGTACTACTGAGAGGAGGGATAGTATCATCTGAGTTATTTTTCACACCAACCATGGACCATTGATCTTCCACACAATATCCCAACAAGGGAATCGCCCTCCCTTTACAGATGGGTAGATAATGATAGTGCAGGAATCAAGAGTGATAACTAAAACCCGTATTCTATAAGATAACTATTATATGTAGAATATCATAAATAAATCTATTCTAACATATATCATACTAAATAAATAAACTAAATCAAATAGATGAAATGATGATGTTTAACCATAAACACTACTTTGGCCAAAGTTTTCTTATATTTATTGATCATGAGGATCAGTAAATTTCATACAGACCATTTAATCAAATTACACCTTATCTGTATATTAGTGGAACTAATTAAGTGGAATCCATCTCACCTACTTATGTAGGGTCATTAATACCAGATTTATTTTATATATTTAATAATATTAAAGCCAAAAATTTTAAAATGAGTTTTTCCATACTAACATATAAATTATGAAATAGTAAAATAAACTCTCATTTATTAAAATTTAATCTATCAAATGTAATTTAATAGTTCAAAACAACTAATTTTATTCATACCATAATATAATCAAATTTAAAGACAATCATACCATTCAAATAAGATTAAAAATCAAGACAATTATACCATTCAGATAAGATTTAAATATCTAAATAGTCATATCAATAATTAATAGCTCATTCAACAACTACTTTATTTCCAATTCCTAATTGCATAACTAAACTATTCAAAACCAGTCAATGCCAAATATAAAGATCTAAGATTCTCCAATACTACACATTTAGAAGTTTCCAAAATACTTTAATTCACTTCTAGTTTAGCATTAAGTAAACAAATTCATTTATCAAATCCTTGATTTAACATATAAATAATTTAATTATCAATCATTATATGCATATTAGCATATGGTATACTCATATCAAATTTATTTGAGTATCACGTATATATAGTTATATGGATATATGAACACATAATATGTTAATTTATTCACCATTACTTAGTCAAAGAATCACTAGTGTTACTACAACTGAGTTATATTTAAATAAATCCAACATATAATGCATATATGTGTATATGGTATTCTTGAATTAGAAAATAATATTTTGGTAATGATTTCTGAGTATCTCTCATATATATATATATATATATATATATATATATATATATATATATATATATATATATATATATATATTCGATCACAAAAATACATTACTAAAAGTAATCCTTTTCAAAAATCAAACAAGAATTAAACTTTAGTTAAATGGTTGTATTAAAATTCCAAAACAACTCATAGTCCATCTAACTTCCTTTAATGACACAAGTCTTAACAACCCAATCACATTATATATATATATATATATATATATATATATATATATATATATATATATATATATATATATATATGTGATTGGGTTGTTAAGACTTGTGTCATTTAAGGAAGTTATATATATATATATATATAATTAATGTGATTGGGTTGTTAAGACTTGTGTCATTTAAGGAAGTTAGATGGACTATGAGTTGTTTTGGAATTTTAATACAACCATTTAACTAAAGTTTAATTCTTGTTTGATTTTTGAAAAGGATTACTTTTATATATATATATATATATATATATATATATATATATATATATATATATATATATATATATATATATATTGGAATTTTAATACAACCATTTAACTAAAGTTTAATTCTTGTTTGATTTTTGAAAAGGATTACTTATATATATGTGTGTGTGTGTGTGTGTGTGTGTGTGTGTGTGTGTGTGTGAGAGAGAGAGAGAGAGAGAGATACTCAAGAATCATTACCAAAATATTATGTTCTAATTCAAGAATACCATATACACATATATGCATTATATGTTGGATTTATTTAAATATAACTCAGTTGTAGTAACACTAGTGATTCTTTGACTAAGTAATGGTGAATAAATTAACATATTATGTGTTCATATATCCATATAACTATATATACGTGATACTCAAATAAATTTGATATGAGTATACCATATGCTAATATGCATATAATGATTGATAATTAAATTATTTATATGTTAAATCAAGGATTTGATAAATGAATTTGTTTACTTAATGCCAAACTAGAAGTGAATTAAAGTATTTTGGAAACTTCTAAATGTGTAGTATTGGAGAATCTTAGATCTTTATATTTGGCATTGACTGGTTTTGAATAGTTTAATTATGCAATTAGGAATTGGAAATAAAGTAGTTGTTGAATGAGCTATTAATTATTGATATGACTATTTAGATATTTAAATCTTATCTGAATGGTATAATTGTCTTGATTTTTAATCTTACTTGAATGGTATGATTGTCTTTAAATTTGATTATATTATGGTATGAATAAAATTAGTTGTTTTGCACTATTAAATTACATTTGATAGATTAAATTTTAATAAATGAGAGTTTATTTTACTATTTCATAATTTATATGTTAGTATGGAAAAACTCATTTTAGAATTTTTGGCTTTAATATTAATGACCCTATATATATGAAAAGATATATTTTAAAAGCACATGGTCTCATATAGATGCAGACATATACATATTCAAATATGTAAGTGTTATTACAATTATACTCCTATATGTTTGCAAGAATCATTCTTTGGTCTCTTAAATAAGTGGGAGTGTAATAACAAGTTTACATAAAATGAACCCCACAAATATAACCACAATAAAGAACCAATCAACCTATAATCTCCATTTTTAGTTCAATCACAATACTAGTATAATGATGTATATTTATATAGGTGCACCATAACCTAAACTATATATATATATATATATATATAGTTTAGGTTATGGTGCACCTATATAAATATACATCATTATATTAGTATTGTGATTGAACTGAAAATGGAGATTTAATATCTGTGTGTGTGTGTGTGTGTGTGTGTATCTATCTGTACACTTTTGTTAAATACCTTGATGAGCTGAACACTTTCGTTGAAGACCAAAATAATGTGTGTTCCTACCGAAACATTTCGTAAAACAAAATCGTCATAGATCAAAATGAGTAGGAGAAATTTTATGAATGAAATCACCAAACACTTTCACCGAAGAACTTTTTCATGTTAAGTAATTTTGCCTAAGGGTCTTGCCAAACAAATCCTCCAAAGACCTAGATAAGCTGAAGCGTAAAATTTTGAAAACCTAGCTCCCAAAGAACAAGTCATGAAAAGTAAATGGCAAGGTGATTTAATACAAAGTGAATAAAGCTTTGGAGGTCCTATAAATAGGAATTTTGAACATGTTTCAAACAATTCCTTCAAAATAAAACTCCAAAGAGTAAATTCCTATGGAGATCCATATAAATGTGAAACACTGAAAACTACCAAAGATAAGCTTCTGAACAAAGGTTTCAAAGAACCAATTCTGCTAGTCAAAGTTCTAAACGAGTTTGTTGAATGAATTATCCAAAAAAAAATCATGAAGACCAAAATGAGTCAAAAAAGTTCATTGAATGAATGTTCCAAACAAAATACCTAAAGAAGATGAGTTGAGACCTATATATACACAACTACCAAATAACATCAATAGGTTAGTCCAAAAATAAAACATATTCATAGGTTTGTCAAATAGCGAAGTTAGCGCAATACATAAAGCATTTCCCTTTAGAAGATTTTCAAAACGGGGCTGTAGACCATTTTCAAAAGATAGTGGGTCACTATTCTAAAATAAGGAAAGGGGGTATGTTGGGTACAATATGTTGGGTGAATATTTTGTCACCAGCTAATTGATGAGCAAAATAGGTCGCTTTAACCATAGCATAGGGAGATTGGTCAGCCAAACGTGCAGGTTTACTGCATCAAAAGGGGACAAATCTCTCCTCTCATCAAGGGGAGATTCCCTGTAAATATGAGGAGCTATATACTATATATATATGCAGGAAATAACACTCAGGGGTAGGACAACACCATCCATCTCTCTTTTTTCAGAGATGATGTTCACAGCCAAAGGAGAAATCTTGGTGAAATGACAGGAGGCACTTCTCTTCTTTCAAAAGTGGCCTACAGCTAACAACAAGAGTCCTTTCAAGTAAGTAACAAGTAACTGGTAACAGGGGGTGGTAACCAGTAGAATGAGGTGTAGCACAAAGTCTCCACCTCAACTGCCCAAGAGTGAGATACGAAAGAAAATGAGGGCACAAAGTCATCCCAAGGTCCTTTACACAGAAACAAAAAATAGACAAACACACTAAAGGTAATTGTGGCAGCACAAAGTCTCCCACAGTTGGCTTTAGGACACCTTCTCGATTACTTCCACTAGTTATGCTTATTTCCTTAAAATGGACAAGAACACATTCAAGAAACAGACATAAGAACAATCCCCTAAATGACACAAGCTATAACAACACAAAGTCTAAAAGTAACATGCTTTTTCATTCAAACAAAGAAATATGATCAACAATCTAAGCTCAAAGTCTCAGAAATCACCTTTCAATTTTGGCATAGTTTTGCTTCTATATCAGAGAGATCTCCTTTGCACAAAATAAGAGATTACAATATATAGTTGCCAAGAAAGGCTTGACGCTCTGTTTCATGGAACGGCTCATGCTACATTCAATGCCTTGAATGCATTTTCAGTTTAGTCAAAAAGCCCATGCTGGAACAGGGCGGCTGCCTTAACTGTGACATGTTGATTTATCTCAAATGTCATCTCCTGGGCCTGGGTTGTCTGGTCTTTCACCAAATATCTATGCAGTTGTCCACTTTGCCTTTATTCCAAGGGAAAAAAATAAGCTATGCTTTTAATGTTTGCAAGCTCAAATATCTACTTGGTGGACTGTTTCACCTACTGGAATAACTCCTGTGTAGATATTTCTGGTCTTTCCTTCTTTCCTGTTGCAATTTGAGCTCTTGGGATATCTTTTCCCTTTCCACTGGCTCTTTCGGCTCCTCCTTCAGCTGGTCACTGAGTTTGTTTTCAAGTTCCACGCCATATTTGAAAATCAACGGATATTTCATTACTCTGAATTTGACGTCCGCGGGGACGTCGATGGTTCATTGTTTCAATGGTTGAGGTGGCCTTCTCGGCTCCTTAGTTCCATCGCTTCTTTAGTTCATTCGCTTGAACCTTATCCTTGAACTGGTCTCTGGAATATTCTGCTTCTTTCACTTGCTTAAAGCTTTCTTTGAACTGTTGAACCTGTTGAACCTGTGAACCATTTTGGTTCAAGGTTCAACGATTCATCTTCTTCCTTAGAAGCCTTTGTTTTCTCTAAGTCTCTTGAGCTTTGAAAGAGTCCGTAGAAATATGTCTGCAAAGTCCGTAGAATCAAGCCTGCAGAGTTTGTAGAAACGAGTCCGTAGAAATCAACCTGTGAAGTCCGTAGAAATCGGGCCTGCAGAGTTCGTAGAAATCAGTCATGGGCCTTATTGTCTTTGGAACCTCCCGAAGCGAAGGTTTCCCTTTAGGCCTTGAGAAGATCCACTTCCTGGTCGCTAAGAGCCCCCCACAAGGGTATCTGCCCTTCAAGGTTCTTCAAGCGGTATTCGAGGTCCTTCGAGTGGTATTTGGGGTCCTTCAGGGTCCTTCAGGCGGTCTTTATATTTAATTCCTTCAGATAAAATGTCTGAAGGAAACTTTTCCTTGCCTTAGTCGCTTTCCGTCAGGTTTTTGATCATTCCTTCGGACAAAATGCCCGAAGGAATTTCTTCGGACATTTTGTCTGAAGAATTTGCCTTATAAAACTTTGCCGCGGAAAATCTTTTCGAAAGATATCTCTTTGTTCGCTTTTGTTCACTGCCCTCTGCAAGGGCGCTTGGTCTTTGGTTCACTGCCCTCCATAAGGGCACTTGCCCTTTGAGCTTTGGGGCACTCCTTTGAACCTCCCGATTGAACCGACCGATTGAACCAACTTTGGTTCAACGATTTAATGGTTCAATCTTTTGTTCCGCTCATTCAATTGACCACTTGAGCCAATCTCGTTGAACCCGTTGAACCTTTTTTGGTTCAAGGTTCAACTATTCAATGGTTTAATCTTCCTTCTTTTTTCTAAGTCTTTTGAAGCCGTTGAACTTTGAACTCTTGTCGAAGCGCTTAACTCATTAAGCTTGCCAATGCCATTGAACCTTTGAACCCATTGTAACTTTGAACACGTTGAACCATTTTGGTTCAAGGTTCAATGGTTCAATGGTTCATTTTTTTGTTTGAAGATTGCCGATGTGGAACCAACCTTGAAATTGCCTAAGTGTTGGAGACTCATTCCTTAGAGAGAGCTCGCTTGTTGGAGTCATTGAACCTATTGAACCTGCTAGTCCCTTAGCTGAAAAAACTTGAATAATGAAGAATTTGAATGCTCAAAATAATTTTTGAGAAGGGAATAGAGGATTTTGCCCTGCAGGACCAAAATAGTTCATATGTTGTCCTAAAAATGAGTGACAGATTTTAGGAACAACAACTAGCTCCAGTTAGAGAAATTCTTTCAGTTGAAATTTTGGAACAACTTAGGAGAGTAGAAACTAGAAACTCCAGTGCCTTTAAGTATGCCATTGGGCTATGGAGTCATGCTACCCAAAAAAAAAGGCACTAAAAATGAAAACAAAAAGCACAAAACAGAACTAAAGACTATACAAATATACATATATACAGATGATCTTATCTGATACTTTAAGAATTGAAGTGCTTCAGATGCTGCCCATTGTGAGGTAGAGAAAAAGGCATGCCATCTTGATACTTCAATAGGAAACTGTTTTCACCATTGAGCTGATGGATAGTAAACGAGCCTCTCCATAGGGAATCAAACTTCTTATGCATTCCCTTTGGTTCTCTCCTTTTGTCCCATAACAGGGCTTGATCTTCAATCTGGGAATCATGAGTTTTTACTTTCTGGTCAAAGATCTTTTTCACCAGACTTTGATGCGCAGCAATTCGATCCACCACCATAGTTCGTTGCTCATCCATCTCAGTTAAGCACATAATCTTCTTGTCAATGGAGCTTTCATATGTCTGATCTTTGACTGCCTTTGTCAATTTCAACGCTGGCAACTCCAGGGTGATTGGTATCTCTACATTGAGACCATACAAAAGTTGGAAAGGTAACATACCTATCACCCTTTTTGGTGTAATTCTGTCTGCCCATAAAGCATCAACCAATGCTTTATGCTAGGTTCATTGGTTGTCATCTGTCAGCTTTCTGATGATGGTCACCAAGTTCTTGTTGCTCGATTCAGCTTGGTCATTTCCTTGTGAAAAATAATCAGAAGAGTGGGAGAGGGTAATCTCATAGTAAAAATAGAACTGAGTGATCTCATGAGAAGAGAAATAGGCTGCATTGTCTGTCACAATCTTGGTTGGGACCCCAAACCTAGAAATGATGTTTTCTTTGAAGAAATCGCATACTACTTAAGAAGTAGCATGCTTGGTTGGAATTGCTTCCACCCATTTGGTGAAGTAATATGTGGTTGTGAGGACAAAATCATGTCCAGTGCTTGAAGATGGGTTTACAGCACCAATAAAATTGATTTCTCATTGCTGAAATGGCTCTTCTATCACTACTGGTTTGAGAGACAAAGAAGCTAACTTGGGTCTTCCAATGAATTGTTGGCATAGTTCACATCTTCGTACCCATTTGTATACATTCTGAAACAGAGTAGGCCAGTAATACCTGGCTCGTAGAATCTTATGGGCAGTTACAGGAGCATAAAAATATCCTCCACAGGCTAGATTATGGAAGGACTTCAAAAGTCGGTTCTGTTGTTCTTTATCCACGTAGCGAAAGAACACTCCATCAAGGCTCCTCTTATACAAGCCGTTGTCTTAGAGGACAAAATTGGCAGCTTTCAATTTAATAGTCCTCCTTTCTTTACGAGACAGGTGAGCGGGACACTCACTATAAGTAAGAAAACGAGCAATACTTGAATACCACTCATTTGTGGTGGAGACAACGAAGACTGTTGGCGTGTCTTCCACTTTTATTTCTTCATGCCCTGCTTCTTCGGGTCTGTTGTCAGCAATTAATTGGTAGAGGCCCCTTCCTCGTACAAGCTTCGTTGGTTTGATAATGAG